>CM035443.1:59729346-59889346 GCA_020310875.1 Ceratopteris richardii
GTGTTCATGGCTATTTATGTATATGTGTATGCATGCATTCATGCATGTGTCATGCTTGCATGTGTGTATATTTGTGTTCTTGTATTCTTGTATTCTTGCATGTGTGTATGTTTGTATTCTTGTATTCTTGCATGTATGTATGTAATATGTATGTGTGTATGTGTATATGTGTGCATGTGTGATGGTTGGATGTGTGTATGTGTATATCTCTGCATGTGTGATTCTTGCATGTGTGTATGTTTGTATTCTTGTATTCTTGCATGCATATATGTATGTATATGTGTATGTTTCAAATTTGAATGTATGTGTGATGCTTGCATGTATATATTATGGTTGTGTTCATGCTTATATGTGTGTACCTTGAACAATCCTTTTAGAGGATTTTGTTGATATATTTAGGTAGTGATGTGTGCAAACACACTAGGACTGTTGGGGCACTTTTTTCCCTCTTTAGGAGGTTTTTTTCCCTAGCTTGTATATATGCCTATTGCCCTAACAGGTTACTTATCTTTGTACATTCTAGTGGTAATGCATTCACTATTGTGTGTTGTGCTCCAAGCTTCTTCTTCTTTCTTGTGCCATTCGCATGCTTTCGTAGACCTCAAACTCCAACAATTGGTACCAGAGCAGGTCGCCACTTCATCTAGGGCATCATCGGCACTCCTCTAGTCACAGTCTCAGAATTGTATGAAATTTGGTAATCATATTTAGGGTGATTAGGAAATCAAAACTACTACACTTTGTGGTGCCAAAATCGTGATCTGAGCTCGTTTTAGCCTTCGAATGCACTATCATAGTGTTTGTGCAGGCTATTTTATCTTTTTGTGCCGAAGATATATACAAGTTTCGGTTCGCCAGTATAAGCATCTCAAAGTCTGCTACATGTTTAATAGAACTCGATAGGGTAGTTTTGTTCAACTTTTTGAGATACAGTCAACTTTTTGCATCAAGGTATTTTAGTCAGTGGCCATGGCTGAAAGCAGTGATGTATTTCGTATGTTGGCTGTTGAGGATAAGTTGGACGGTACCAATTACAAATTGTGGGCTTATATGATGTGTCATGTATTGGCCACAAAAGGATTGTGGAATATTGTGGAGGGTGTTGAAAAACTTCCTATTACACCTATGAATACAGGTACTGAAGCTGATGCAGATGGCGCCGAAGATGGTGATATTCTACCGATTCTTGTTTATGTTGTAGTTTCTATTGCACCTATTGCAAATCAAATTTGTTGGGATGGTAGAGATGTTCAGGCACATGCGTTGATATCCTTGACTGTCAAACATGCCATTATTCCTCACATTTGCTCTTGCAAAACAACTAAGGATGCTTGGGATACACTTACCACTTTATACCAGGCAAGGAATGAGGGTCATGTTGCTTACCTCCCAAATAGTTGGAGACTGAGCACATAATGAAGGTGATTCCATGGACAATTTTTTGACAAAGATCAAAGATTGAAGGAACAACTGATTTTTGCTGATGAAGTCTTGCCTAACACTTCACTTGTGCAAACTATTTTAAATTATCTTCCCAATTCATACTAGAGTTTTGCTTCTACTCTTCGTTTGATGATGAACGACAATCCAAATGCCTTAACATTTGAGGAGTTAGTCTTTGTTCTATTCTAGGAAGATTAGTTTAGGCAAAACTAGTCCATTATGCCTATTGCAGATCAAGCTTTCTTGGCTAGTCAGAAGGGCAAAGGTAAATGGAGCTCTTCTACTAGTAAGCAGAAATCTGCTAATTCAACACAATCAAAGAAGGATGACAGAGATGAGAAGAAAACAGAAAAGTAGAAATTATTTTGCAAATACTATAAAGCAAATGATCATGTCATAAAGAGTTGTCCAAAATTGGTTGCTAAAGAGGCAAAGAAAAAAGAGGTTAGAATGGTTGTTGCAGAGGCCTCTACACAAAAAATAGAGTCTATTAATCTAGTGCAGAATGAAGAATGGGTGTTTACTACTATTTGTAGTTTTGACCCATCTTCTCCTGAACAGTGTATGTTTGTAGTAGATGCAGATATTTGGTAGTTTGATAGTGGGGCAATCAAACCTATTACCTTGCAACATAGTTTCTTCACTTCACTCGAGCTTGCCCCTATAGGGAATACTCTCACATGTGCCAACAACTCCTCTTATCCTATCATGGGAGTTGGTAAGATCATTCTAACTACTACTGATGGTAGTTCTTTTACATTCTCAGATGCTTTATTTGTGCCAAGGATCAAGAAGAATCTATTATCAGTCTAAGCTTTAGCCAAGATTGGCTTGGTTGCGGAGTTTGTTGATGACAGATGTATAGTTCATGATCTGGAAAATGGCGACATGATTATTGCTTTTGGAATTTTATGTTGTGGGCTATATAAGCTCATAGACTATGAAAAATCTGTGAATGATTTGGCATGCTAAGCACATGATTCTCAAGCTATGTCAGATGCAAAGCTTTGGCATGCATGCTTTGGTCATCTGAATTTCGCTAGTTTGCTATGCCTGTAGAAAACTGAAATGATATCCTCTTTGCCCAAACTTGAGGCACTTGGTAAACATGTATGTGAAGGTTGTATTTTGGGCAAAATGCAGCGTTCAACACTCCTAAAAGATGGTTTAGTTTGAGTTACCTAGAAATTGGAGCTTGTTCATATTGATGTATGTTCCTATGAAAATACCTTCTTTTGGGAACTATCTTTACTTCGTGACTTTCATGGATGATTTTTCTAGGCATGCATGGGTATATCCATTGAAAGCAAAGTCCGAAGTGTTTATGTGCTTCGAACAATTTTTTCGTTTTGGTTGAAAATCTGTCAACATGTAAAATGGGCACCCTCCAGTCAGATCGAGGGGGGGAATATCCATCTGCTGACTTTAATGCATTTTTGGCTGAATGTGGCATAAACCATCAGTGTATAGTGTCATATACACCTCAACAAAATGGAGTTGCTAAACGAAAGAACGGGTCACTCATGGAGGTGGCAATGTGTATGGTCAAGAGTGAGGCTTTACCACATAGTTTCTGGCTTGAGGCTATCATGTGTGCACCATATGTACTTAACAAGTGTCCCACTAAAGCATTGTAGTCCATCACTCCATATGAGGCTTGGCATGGTTGCAAGCCATCTGTTGCTCACCTGCATGTTTTTGGTTGTTTGGCATATGCATTAATGCCTGAACAAGATCATGTGTATCATCCACAGACTAAACGCATTTTGGTTAGCCGTGATGTTGTTTTTGTGGAAGATGCTATTAAACCACTATTTTCATGTACTAAGGAGACATCTATTAGCTCCGAAGACATGTATGGTACTTTGAAGTCTCTTTTTCTAGGTGGAAAGTCTAGTGTTGGTCCTAGTGAGGCAACTTCTCAACCTTTACACGTTTCATGTGATGATGCAAATCATTCCATTTTTTATGCATGTTTGCATGATGCAGTTGTTGATGAGAGAGCTTATATTGAGGAAGCAAAAACTATGCCAAAATGGCAAGTACAAACTTTGTGTGACAACAAATTAGATGCACCTCTATCATATCGTACTCATTCAGGCTCTCATAGTGCCTCTTTTGCATCAGATTGCTATGCTATAGCTGCCTCTAATCTATGTGATGAGAATGAGCCTATTTTGTTTGATGAAGCACAAAATTCAGAAAATTGGATGGTTGCTATGCAATCTGAATATGATGCTATAATGAAAAATGGTACCTGGTCTTTATGTGACTTGCCTCCTGGAAAGAAGGCCATTGGCACTAAGTGGGTATACAAGCTTAAGCATAAGCCTGATGGAATAGTTGACAGGTATAAGGCTAGGCTTGTTGCAAAGGATTATGCTCACGAAAGAGGCATTGATTCTGATGAGACCTTTGCTCCTACTTGCCAAATGACTAGTATTCATAGCATGTGTGCACTTGCAGCTCATCATGGTTCGAATGTACATCAGTTGGACATTAAAACTGCATTTTTTAATGATGATTTGCATGAAGATGTGTATGTTTCTCAGCCCCATGGCTTTGTGCAGAAAGGGCATGAAAATGAGGTGTGCAAGTCAAAGAAGGCATTATATGGTTTAAAGCAAGCACCACATGCTTGGTATGAAAAGATACATGCCTATCTGATTGCACATGGTTTTGAGAATAGTCCAACTAAAAGCACCTTATATGTTAAGCATGTTAATGATGTGCTTTTGATCATTGTTGAGTATGTTGATGAAATGTTCCTCACTGGTCCTCATGAGGAGCATAATTTTTATTTTAAGGCTGATCTGCATGCCTCATTTGAGATGTCAGATTTGGGGCATTTGCATCATTATTTGGGCATCCAGTTTATGCAAGTTGATGGCAGAATAGCTCTGTGTCAAATGAAATATATTTACACATTATTGCAGTGTTTTGGCCTTGAAGATTGCAAACCTATTGCCCCTCCTATGGAGATTGGTTTACAATTGAGACTTCATAATGCTAGAGATGCATTTGATGTTGTTCTCTATCAATAGGCTGTTGGATGCTTGATTTACTTATGCATTACTCGGCCAAATATTCAGTTTTTTGTCTTATAGATGAGCAGGTTTATGCATTGCCCATGTGTCAAGCATTAGTAGGTGGTCAAGCGCATCTTTTGCTACTTGAGTGGTATCCGACTACTTGCATTGTTTTATCCCAAGTGGGGATCACTACTGCCAGATTTACATGCTTTTTTTAACTCTGACTGGGTTGGTTGCTATGACACTCGTGTGTCCACTAGTGGTTTTTGCTTCATGTTTGGTAGCCCATGTATATTTTGGTTGAGTAAGAAGTAGCCTACTGTGGCCACTTCCAGTTGTGAGGCTGAGTATAGGGTAGCTTTCACAACGACTGTTGAGTGTGTGTGGCTCAGATACCTTATGGCTAATTTCGGTCTGGGTCAGTCTTTTACCACCACCATCTTCACTAACAGTTAGAGCACATTGGTAGTTGCAAGGAACCCTGTGTTCCATGCTCGCAATAAGCACATTGAGGTGCATTATCATTATGTCAAGGAGAGGTTCTCTTCTAGAGAAATAAGCTTCGCATATGTGCCCATGTAGTAGAACATTGCAGACCTTTTCATGAAGGCTCTACCTAGGGAGAACTTTAAAGCTTTCCGCAAAGCTTTGGGCTTACTTCATTTTGTGGATTGATTCCACATAGCTTGACACTTTCTTGTACATGAGTGCCAGCTCCTTGGAGCAACTTGACATTTGAACTAAGTCTGGTTCTCAGAAACTCTTTCCAAAGACTATTGGCAAGTAGACAGAGTTGACTTTATAAGCATTATAATTGCACCAGGGCTGACTCTGGTTCATTATTTGCAACTAAGGTGATGAGTGGTTTGTGGCTTTCCCTTTGGGACCCACATCTGCTTCTTGCCTGGAGTGGATGGATATCCACACCACTTTCGAGGCATGGTATGGGTTGATCTTCGACTTTTATGCTTATGTTGAGGTTGACTCTTCCATGGTGGTGGGGGAGAGGTCAGTTGGACACTTTTCTTTGGAAAAGAAGGGAGGTACAACGCTTGCATGACTTGCCCATTAGGAAGTGAGGCATTCTACACAATAGATCTAGGCATGCATGCTCAAAGTGTCGATAGGGAGTTAGAGAGGTTGATGGTCCCCATTTGTCCAATGAATGAAATGTAGAGATTGGTGGTCCCCATTTGTCCAAGGATAGTCCCCACTTGTCCAGGGAGGGGTCTGTTATTGTTATTTTCTCTAGTGTGAGGATTGGGAGTCTCTTCTGTTGAGTGGTGATTACTAGTGACTCAATTTTCTAGCTCTTCCATAAGGTGTTGTTTAGCCACCCAAGACTCGAGAAGGTGTTTTCTAAGATTTAAGTCTATTGAGTGATTGTATATCCAATCCTGACCTAGAATCAACAGTCCTATGAGATCTTCATCATGGAAAACTAAGAGCTTTACTATCAAAGTGACATCTTGTATGAGGATAAGAAGTTCCACCACACCCATGCAAGGGGTTTCAATGCCTCCTAATCCAATGAGGTATGCCTAAATTGGATTCATTTTCAGATCCATGTCTTGACAATAGGAATGCCTAATTGCACTAGTTGCTACTTCTGAGTCAATCAGGGCTCTAATCTTCTTGAGTGTAGTGCCCTGCCCTAAATTAACTATAATGAATGGTCCTTTGTCAATTATGCTAGGGCAAGCATTCAATTTGGCTTGGCACATAGCCATGTGATATTTTGGGATCTCTCCTCCAATCTAGCATTTCGTTCCAACATTATCCCCTATCATCTTAACTTCACACATTTAATGTGCTCTAGGGTTTCAGCTTGAGCTTCTCCTCAAATTCTCTTCTCTTGCTCCTTCTGCTTCCTAGCCAAGGTGAGTCATCTAAGCATTTTTTCCATCAAGGGTTCTTGATAGAGCTTGAATCTACACCCACTAAGGTAATTCGCCATTACATCTGCTTCCAAGGTGGCTAATTGCACTACTCCACTCGTTGAAAGTCTATTGATAATCATAGGTCCATAACCATGTTTCTCTAACTTAAGGGCATGTTGTTTCATAGTGTAGGCCAATACTAAATTGCCAACTTTCAAGCCCTTATCTTTTACATGTGCATTAAAGTAAGCCTTTTTCCTCTTCTTGGCTACATATATTCCTGCTACTACCCTTAGCCTTGTTTCTCCTAAAGGTTCTAAGTCCATAATCCTAGACGATAGCTCATGGCCTATCCATTGATGCTCTTGTGCAACCTTGAGAGTAGGTATCAAGAAGTCCAATAGAAACATTGCATTCTAACCAAAGACCATCTAAAAGGGATTTGCATTGAGTACCATCTTGTAGGCCACTCTATATGCCTAAATAGCATGGTGTAATTGTTTATCCCAGTTAGAGCATTTGTTGTCCACGAGCTTAGTCAGCACATTGCATAGGATTTTGTTAGTACTCTGCCTATCCATTGGCTTGTGGATGATATGGTACAGACTTCTTGTGAATCACCATAAAATCCTCCAACATATATTCAAGAATTCATTTAGGAAATGAGTTCCTTGATCACTCACCAACTCTATAGGCAACCCATATCTTGTAAAGACATTTTTGAACAAGAATTTTTTTGTCATTTGTGCATCATTCTTTTTTATGGCCTTCAATTCTACTCATTTGGTCAAATATCCATGGATACAATTATGTATCCATCATGAGAACCTCTAGCAGGGGGTTTAATGGGTCCTACAAAATATATGCCCCACTTAGATAATGCGCATCCTCCCATCTTGGGTCTTAGTGGCATTTCGTCTTTACGTCCGTTGACAAGTTTCACATCTCTTCACATAGGTATCTGCATCTATATGAAGAGTGGGTCACCATAACCTTGAAAATAGTATGGCTTTGATCACTCAATCAAGCCCAAAATGTCCTCCTACAATACCTTGGCGTGCAGTTTCTAAAACCTATAGATATTCACTCTCATGCACACATAGTCTTAAGTATCCATCTTGTCCATGTTTGTATAGATTATCACCGATGAGTTTATAGTCTTGAGCCTCTTGCTCGAGAATTCTTCGTCTTGCTAATGTCATTTCTAGTGGAAATGATTTTTATCTTAGGAATTTGACTATCATACTACTTCAATTAGGCACTAAAGACGATTGGTATAATGTGACATACTCAACAAGAGGTCTACTAATGTAGCTTTGACACTCCTTGACCAACCTATAGACATGTTCCTCCATTGTTGGCCAATACACACCTAATTACTTCAATTTCTATAAGGTTCTATTTTTCAATTGATGTTCTCCTAGTGCACCTACATGTGTGAGCTAAGACCAATTTTCATGCTCATGTTCTTCTATATAACAAGCTAGTATTCCTTGATCACATTGTTTGTCAATGCTTCCTTCTAGTATTTGATACTTCTGTGATTGGACTATTTCATTCAACTTTGTTTTAACTCTTAGATTCTTAGGCCCATACATGAGGATAGGCACAAGTCATTTAGCCCAGTCTAGAACTACTTCTAGATTGAACAGATAAGCACCAAGGAGTTTGTCTGACACTTCTTGGGAGGATTCTCCAAAATTCAATCGTGAGATATGATCAGCCCTAAGGTGAGTCTTTCCTTTCATAACTACCACTTCAAAAGCATATTCCATTAGTAAGAGAAACCATCTTACTAATCTATCAGTGTTACAAGGCTTGTTCATTAAGTAGAGCAGTGCTCGGTGGTTTGTAAAGAATTTCAACTTATTTGCAAGCAAATAACATCTAAAATTTTTTACCACATAGACCATATAGTCTTCTCTTTCCATAGTAGTGTACTTCCTTTTTGTAGCATTTAATTGCCTAATCGCATATGCTATTGGGAGTTGTATGTTCTTTCCTATGTTGTTTGTTCAAAGCGATGGATCAATGAAGAGGTATTGTGTTTGATTTTGATTGTAGAAAACTCCGTAATCAAGGCTTACAACGATTGATGAATATCCCTAAGCTGTCCTTGATGCACATGTTGGAACCAAGTTAGGATAGTATTCTTTAGGGTTAGTTCAAAAGCATTGTATTGAGTGAACATATCCTCAACGTGTTAAGCTCTCAACACTTCCTTGAATTTTGCAACATGATCATAGGGGTCGCCAGTATCGTCGAAGTAATTATTCATGGATTTCACTAGTTTTGTGGGTCACAAAATTCTTGGGTGTCCTCTTGGTCTAGATAGGGGAAATCATCCATGCCTTTTTGTGGTATATGTCCTCTAGGTCTTTCCCATTCTTCTCTGTGAGGATCTAGTCCTTACCTTTCCCTTCCTAAGGTGTGTACAAAGCTCACTTCTAGTCACTCTTTGGATTTCTCCTTCTGAGTTCCTAAGATATGAGAAGATCCTACTCCCATCTGACTATGGGTTTGAGTGGACTTGTATGAAGGAAATATTGTTTCCCCCTTCCAAGTATAGGCTTGTCTGTTATGTTCAGTGACCACATATATTTGCTCTAAAGTGTTATCCAATTAGATGATCTTACATGGAATCTCTAGGTCTTTGAATTCATTGATAATGACTCCCATGATATTTCTAAGTTTTTCGGGTCTAAATCTCCAAAATGCTTCATCTATCTCTTTGTTAAAAAAGAGGTCTATGCTTGCATTATCCTGAGGTACCCAATCCGATGTGATAATTCTTGATAGGATGGATTTACCTCATGGAGTTTTAGGTTCTAATTCCTTGCTTTCATGATCTGGGTCTTCTTTGTCTAATTCAAGTACAATGGATCCGAATTCATCTTTCTTATGAAGTAAGTTGGTCACCACATGCTTATCTATTTATGATCCATTTTCAAATTTGACCATTGGGTGCTCAATTCCAAAAAGATCCTTTGGATTCCTAAGTTAAACTACAGACCTTCGTAGACCATTATAGATGTAAGCACCTAGTTGGCTGGTCCTGATGTACTCCAATTGAGTCTTATAGGGATCCTCTGGTATTTGTAAATAAGATAGTCCCGTCTCACCCATGGCTTTCTCTGTCACGAGGAAGGAGATAAGGAAGAGAGCTCACACACACACTCTCACTCTTAAGGAGAAGCACACACACAGATTGAGGTAAGGAAGAATGATCTTCTTCTTCTTCTTCTATTACATAAAAGGAATGTACAAGAATGACCTAAATACAAGAATACAACAAGTGCAATATATGAAGACCAGTACATAAGGAAAAACCTAATGTCCGTGAATGAGTGAGCTGGCAAGAAACAAATGTGCCATCACTCTCGGTAGATAACTCTAATAAAGCTCAATGAAGTATCCCTGACATATACCGGCGTGACCACTATACATGTCAGAGAAACGAAAAACTGGTACGTGTCATCCTGGATCATCACATGTTGAGCTTGATATCTTAACACTCCCCCTCAAGCTCAACGCCATATCCTGTAATCCAAGCATCTTCCGAAACTTCTTCAAGTTCTCAGCTCCAAGTGCTTTGGTGAAAATATCAGCAACCTGCTCATCTGTTCTCACATAAACAAGATCAATATCACCTGCTAATACCTTCTCTTTAATGAAGTCATAATGTACCTCGATATGCTTTGTTCTAGCATGGAAAACAGGGTTCCGTGCTAACTGTATGCTGCTAAGATTATCACAATAGATAGTGATAGGCTTTTGCACTTCCACACCTAAATCTGCAAGTAACATCTCCAGCCATGATGCCTCACATGCTACCATTGCAGCACCTCTATACTCAGCCTCTGTACTCGACAAAGCAACAGTGGGTTGCTTCTTCCTGCTCCATGTAATAGCTGCACCTCCAAGTGAGAAAAGAAAGACACTAGTAGATCTTCTATCTGGAGTACTACCAGCCCAATCTGCATCGGTGTATCCATGAACCTTCAACTCCACACCAGCTTCATAAAACAATGCATAATCCAAAGTAGCACTCACATAACGTAGAGTGCACCTCAGAGCATCCAAATGTGGCTTCCTGGGAACCTGCATAAACTAACTTTCAAGTCCAACAGTATAACTTAGATCAGGCCTTGTAATTGTGAGATATATAAAACTTCCCACAATTTTCCTGTACATAGTAGCATTTTCCAATGCTTCACCTGATGTAGTATCCAATTTCAAATTCTGATCTAATGGCATAGAAATTGGCTTACAATCAGCCATACCATACTTTTGCAGCATATTCAAGGCATATTGCCTTTGTGACATCCATATACATGTTTTTGTATGTATAAACTCAATGCCCAAGAAATAGCACAGCACACCAAGATCTTTCATGTCGAATTCCTGCATAAGAAGTTTCTTTACCTCTTTGATGCTTTCTTCATTATCACCACCTACAATCAGGTCATCAACATAAATAGCCACAATAGTGATGCCATCATCAGCCTTCCTTGCATATAGTGAGTGATCTGCATCACACATAGAGAACCCCATGCTGGTTAAGTAATCAACAATCCTTGCATGCCATGCACGAGGGGCTTGCTTCAGCCCATACAAAGCCTTTTGCAACCTGCAAACATATTCTAGATGCTTTGAATCTTCATATCCTTGTGGCTGGTCCATATATACTTCTTCCTGTAACTCACCATGTAGGAAAGCATTCTTCACATCCATCTGATGCAAAGTCCATCCTTTTGTTGTAGCTAATGCAACAAGTGTTCTGACAGTAGACATTTTAGCTACAGGGCTGAATGTTTCCTCATAATCTATGCCATATGTCTGTGCATAACCTTTAGCTACCAATCGTGCTTTATACCTGCTTATGCTACCATCAGCATTATGCTTTACCTTGTAAACCCATTTGCAGCCTATGGATTTCTTTCCTTGTGGCAATGGAACCAGCTTCCATGTATCATTTCCATAAAGTGCAACCATTTCCTCATCCATGGCTTTTTCCCAATCTGCATTACCAATTGCATCTTCAAAACAAGAAGGTTCAGCATCTTGTATTACCTTTGTCATGTAGGCACAATGGCGAGCCATGTAACTATCATATGTCAATCGTTGCACTGAATTACGCATCCTCCCAAATCTTCTTGGTCCTAGATCACTTCTTCTTGTATCATCTGCATGTGCCCTTCTTACTCCTGGAGTCTTCACAGAGGGCAATCCAAGTTCCTCATCAATACTCTTTTCTGAACCACTTGAATCTGCATCAACATCTTCAAAACCTGCACCTGTTTTACTACCAGCAGAAAGCTTTTCTTTACCTTTCTTGGATGTATTTGATGAATTTGCTGGACTGAAATTTCCACGCAATCTTCCACTCCATGGATTTGAGTTGGAACTATTGCTTGGTGATGCATTTGGTCCACTCAAAACTTGAGATTTTGCACTAGATTTTTCAACATTTTCTTTGTCATTTGGTTCAAGATTCAGTCCTTCTTTGGCATCTGCATAAAAGCTTGACATTTCATCAAAAACCACATCTCTGCTCACCTTCACCTGTCGTGTGAGTGGGTTATAACATTTGTACCCCTTTTGCTCAAGGGAATTTCCAATGAAGACACATTTTTCTGCTTTCGGATCAAGCTTCGTCCTCAACTCATCTGGAACATGTACATATGCAATACAGCCAAAAACTTTCAGATGTGATAAGTTTTGCTTTTTACTTGTAAACTTCCCTTCAGGTGTAACTTGATGTACAACAGCAGTCGGAGTTTTGTTCATGATGTATACAGCAGTATGCACAGCTTCTGCCCAATAACAATGAGGCATATTCTTCTCAACCATCAAGGCTCTTGCTATTTCTGCAATATGCCTATTTTTGCGTTCAGCAACACCATTCTGTTGTGGTGTGTACCTGCATGAAAACTGACGCCGAATTCCATGATTTTTTAGAAAACTGCTGAACTCATTTGACATGTATTCACCTCCTCCATCAGATCTTAATGTTTGAATGTACTTCCCTGTCTGCTTTTCCATCATAGCTTTAAAATTCTGGAAGTGAGTGAACACCTCGCTCTTCTCTTTCATGAAATATACCCATACTTTGCGTGTATGATCATCAATGAAGGTAAGATAAAACCTGCAACCGCCCATAGATGTGGTCTTTGCTGGATCCCAAACATCTGTATGTACTACTTCTAGTACATTCTCACTAACATGCTTGTCATGTGGAAATGATGCTCTTGATTGTTTACCAAATTGACATGCTGCACATACCTTTTGCATTTCTGCAACTTTGAAATTTGGTAGTCCATGGACAATCTCCTTTGACTGCATCATTTTCAGCCTTTGCAAGTTTGCATGTCCAATCCGTTTGTGCCATATCTCTATATCTGCAATAACTCCTGCACCTTTTGCAAACATGGCTGCATTCATTTCAGGAATCTTCACATTTAAGGTGAACATCCTACCCACTTTGTTTCCTTTGGCAACCAATCGTCCATCCTGCTTGTACTCTTCTACATATAATCCATCAGCATTGAACCTGACTTGTAATCCCTGGTCAACCATTTGTCCAACAGAAACCAGATTCTTTGTTATATTTGGAACATGCAACACATCAGCAAGATGTTTTACCTTCCCGTCCTCCATAGACAATGCTATGTTTCCTATATGCTCAATAGGATGCGATGTATCATCACCTGTTTCAACATATCCAGGAACTGGCATTTTCTGCAAACTACTAAACCATTCTGCATGACTGGTCATGTGATTTGAAGCACCTGAATCAACATACAAGACATTATCATTCGATTTTGAAACACCAGCAGACATCGTATTTATCATGTGATGTTGAACCATAAACAGCTTCTCAGAATCATCTGCACTTGTGGATGCATAGTTGTTTTGCTGCCTTCTGTTATTTTGATTCTTTAACCTGTAATCACGTTCAAAGTGTCCAGGTTTACCACAATTCCAACATCCTTTACTATCATTACTTGAATCATTTCTTTGGAAATTTCTGCGACCTCTTTGGCTCCCCCTGCCTCGAAACTGTCCTCTTCCTCCTGCATGATTCTGTTGTTGACCTTGGTCTTGGTTACTGTTTCCTCTTCCACTTCCAAAACCTCTACCTCTGCCTCTTCCTCTGCCAGAGTAGAATACCTGCTCAGAACTGGGCTTTCCTTGGGAGTTTGAGTCCTCACCAAGATTCTTTTCTTCAATAATTAGCATAGATACCAGATCAGTAAAATTCGGAATATTTTCCTTGGTCTGTATGGAAGTTTTGAACTGCTTATATGCAGCTCCTAAACCACGAAGGCACACTTCCACCTTATCATCATCATCTACATTCACGCCAATAGATGCAAGTGACTCACATATGCTTTTGATTTTCAGAGTGTAGTCACTTACTGACATGCTCTTTTTCTCCAATGTATGCAGCTCGTTCTTGAGTTGCAATTTCCGTGCCTTTGTATTGGTCAAAGTGACCAAACTGTTCCAAGCCTCTTTTGGAGTCTTGGCATCCTGTATGTGTCCAATCATGCTATCTTGTATGCTAACAGATAGCCAATACATTGCCTTTCATGCTCCTTGATTCCATTCCTCAAATGCTCTTAACTGTTCTGCGGTCCGATTCCTTTCTGGTAACTGTGGAGCATTTTCATTCTCTCCTTCGATGTACTTCCAGTAGCCTTTTCCCATCAGGAAATTTGTCATTCTGAATCTCCAAGCATGGAAGTTGTTCTTGTCCAGCTTATCGCTCATAAGCTGACTCATTCCATCTGCGTTTGCCATTTCTGCAACAATTCACAACACCGCAACACACTACAAGCAGCACTTCTGCTTGAACACTGTCGCACTATGACGTGACAGTTCGATCTCAGAAAAACACAGTTTTCGTGTATCAACAGTACACGGAATCGCTTGAAATTCTGGATCTGGAATATATGAGTGTCGCCGAACACAACGCAAGTTAGAGTTTCTGAAATTGACCTGGTTTTTCTGTGGGCCCCACCTTGCGGGCTCGAAACGGAGGTCGACATGGCTCCGAAACTTCGATCTGACAAAAACTAGTGACCTTAAAGGGATAACTCTCAAAAATATTTTGAGGTCTTCTACCTTCACGGCGATTTTCGTAGCAAACGGAGGCCGTTTGTGAAATCGCGTTTTCTCCATGCCTTGCCGCGTAGTCTTCACCGTCGCCTTCTCCACGAGCTCTCTACAGCCACGCTGGCTCTGATACCATGTCATCTTCTTCTTCTTCTATTACATAAAAGGAATGTACATGAATGACCTAAAAACAAGAATACAACAAGTGCAATATATAAAGACCAGTACATAAGGAAAAACCTAATGTCCGCGAATGAGTGAGCTGGCAAGAAACAAATGTTCCATCACTCTCGGTAGATAACTCTAATAAAGCTCAATGAAGTATCCCTGACATATACCGGCGTGACCACTATACATGTCAGAGAAACGAAAAACTGGTACGTGTCATCCTGGATCATCACATGTTGAGCTTGATATCTCAACATTCTCCATGCTTAATGATATCTCTAACTCACTAATGTCTGAGTGTGCTACATAGGGGTAGTCACTCAATTGTTGTGCCCATGATTTCGTAGTGTGATTAACACTTGCCTTAGATGATCTTATCCTTTGTCGATCTGATTAGCCTATATGTCTTCTTGACCAAAGGTGCATGAATGTTGCTTCCCTAGCTAACCCTATGTATGCACACATTGCAAGGTTTCTTTTTGTCTCACTTACTTGTTCTTTTTCATACCCTTGGATCTTTGCCTTGTTTCAATTATGTCCATGAGAAATAATTTTTCTTTCTTTGATTTAATGGCATGGTGTGGGTTTAGATTCTTTCCCTTAGTATTCTTGCAGTTACACTACAATGAAGTCCACTTTGAGTTCTTTAATTCTCTTAAATATGCTTGAATACTAGAACTATGCCTTAGCCTAAATTTGAATTGACAAAGGAGGTGTATTAACTTCCAGCCTTACGTCCAGCTCTTGTATGCCCTTGGCATGCTCCAACTTGCCTTGAAAATCTCTCAAGCGTCATTTCTTGCTTATTTATTTGTTATATTCACGATTGCTTACAATGGAGGCCCTCAAAATACCCAAAATGTTTCAAAAAAGATGAAAAATTATTAAAAAATTTACAAACCCTAATTTTGTCAAATATGGTACCTTGTCACAATGGTCTAGGCCAATCACGATGGAGCAAGACAATCATTATGGTCTAGGCCAATAGCAATGGCATGAACCATCATGATAGGGTGAGCGCATCATGATGAGATGAGGGTGTCGTGATGGGGTGAGGGTGTCATGATGGGACTAGCCATTGCAATGGTCTAGGCCAAGCGTGATGGCATGAACCATCAAGATAGGGTAAGGGCATCGCGATGGGATGAGGGTGTTGTGATGGGACTATTCGTTGTGACAGTCTAGGTCAATTGCAATGGCATGAACTGTCATGATGGACTCAACCAATCATGATAGGGTAAGGTGCAATGGTCTAATCCAATCATGATAGGGTGTGGTAGCCACGATGGTCTAAAAATGGTATCCTCTAGCAATTCCACCTATAGTTCTAGGGAGGTGTTGTGATGCTCTTGCACATGCTATAGATGCGCATTGAAGATGTGTACTCTGGTGGCCTATCGTGATAGGCTAAACCAATGAACAAGATAATGAAGAAATTATTACCTCTACAGGATGCTCAGTTCAATTTTAAAGTGAAATCATGCACAGTAACTCAAGAACACACAATTTGACACTCTCACACTCTTCCTCCCTCTCGCTTTCACATGCAAATGAGGGAAATGGGGTGAATGTGGGTGGATATGGAAAACATAAAAAAATTTTGGTGATGATGATGATGCATGGCTATGGGAGATAGAGGTATAGGAGGTGAAATGAGGCAAGAAAAACACAAAAATTAAGTAAAAAATCTTGCAAAAAACTCTAACTATTTACCTTCCAATGCTTATCTCCTAACAATCTTACCGTCACATATTCCTCCTTGAGCATGTCCCTAGAAATGGTGCCAAATTTGGTGTTTCTCTAGACAAGGGTAAGTATCACATCGAGGAGATCCACCTCCTTAATTGTAATCCGCATAAATGAAGGATGCTATGAAGATCATGAGTGCATGATGTGCACTAAGGTGAAGGTGAGAAGCATGCTAGTGCACACACACATACACATGCACACACAAGGAAGAGGCAATAGGAGAGATAGTGGAAGGCGAATCACTTCTATTCATGATTCAAAGTACAAAAGATCTCTTACCAAGCTCACACCACAAACTAGCTAACCCCAAAAATGAGCGCTCTAGCTTTATCTATACTTTTTGAGGTGAAGTGACTAGTTTCACATCTAATGATTGGTCTAGTTAAAAATTATATGCTAAGCTACTTTTGGGGTAACAAACCATGTCCAAAACATATGAAATTGGTAGGCCTATGCTGCTCAAGCTCGAGGACTCCTTGACTTGCACAAAATGGAGAATTGAATGGAAAAATTGGTTTGTTATATGTTACATTGGGTAGTGATTAAATTCACTATTATTAATTTTGATGGGATTTGATAATTCTAAATCAATATTAAGTGGAAAATCTGAGGGTGGGGCCCCCTTGGTCTCATTCCTCTTTACATGCTTTCTCTTTGTCTCTGTCATGCCACTACCAAGACATCTTCACCAAGGGTCTTTGCCTTCAAGTGACCACAAGTGATCCATAGTGCTCTATGTTGTATGGCCCTCATTATGAGGAGAAGCCATTATGAGAGCCCACACACTTGAGGAACCCTAACTTCTAAGTTAAATGAGGTATATGTATGATCGTTGATGTTAATAGATGATCTTTTTGAGCCTAGACATTAGGTTAGGTAGGTCATAAACTTCCAGGCCATTAGGTTGCCATTCAAGGAAAAACTAAAGACCTTTTGTCACTACATAGTTTTCCCATAGAACCTTAATAGAGGGAGTGTGAAGGAAGGCTTTCCTCCTTCTATAGGGTCTAAAGAACTATCCCCAATGACTCCTGGGTCCAAAACAATAGGACTTATGTGGAGAGATTATCGTATCATATGTTTTTTCAACTATTTTATATCTCTCAACTACATTTATCTATACCGACTCCCATTGTAAAAGTTGTATAAGGATGGCCCATGTGTAGCTCAGCACAACATTGTGCATTAGCAAGCCCGTCATCTAGAGTCCATCTAGATTGCCATCTAAGATCTCTCTCCATGCTCTCCCACATAGTGTGGCAATACCATAATATCTTCATCTTCCTTTGCAGATAAATCTATCTACGAAGCACTTTCATTCAAGGGATAATCAATAAATTTAGAATCTTCATCATCTTGGATCTCTTTGAAGGGAGATTATTGACCATCTTGTCTCTCTCTTTTCCATCTTCCCTCTTTTACTTAATCCCATAAGTATTTTGTCCATGCCTCTTCAACTTTAGGTATCACATAACTTATCTCTATCTCTTCAATATCTAAGTTATCTACCACATTAGCAATAGGCTCTTTTACCAAGATTCAATCAAATCTAGGAAAACTCTAGTCTCGATGGTTTTTTCTAATGATTCCTTCTCTTTGTGAGGTTCCTACTTAGATAATTCTAATTTTTGATCCATCATAGATGCGGGGATAGGCTTTTGAACTACAACCATTTATGTAAGCTCCCTAAGTAGGCTAGCTTCTCCAATGACCTTTTGAAACAAATCTATGAGTTTCTTGCACAAGTTAAGCCTCTTTTTACCATCAAGGTAGTGTTGGTGGTGTATCTCCACACTCAAACCACCTTTCACCCAAGATTCATAAGCTTAAAACATCATTCCTAAGTCTTCAGAGGGAGGATATATTAGTATAAAACCTTCTTTTTTCTTCCTAAGAGCTCTCTTGGTTTTAAATGCCATTGATTTTTCCTGAAGGACACCTTAGTAAGTGCAACCTATAACTCTTTTTCCAAGCTTCCCATTTTTTAATGATCTTCTCCTTATCTTGTCCCCAAGTCAAGTTTCCTCTTCTTCCTCTTCTTCTTCTTCTTCTTCTTCTTCTTCTTCTTCTTCTTCTTCTTCTTCTTCTTCTTCTTCTTCTTCTTCACTCCTTCTTCTTCTTCTTCTTCTCCTTCTTTGTATTCTTCTTCTTCTTGTTCTTAAACCTAGATAATTCTTTATTGAAGGATTGTGGAGATGAAGAATATTCTTCTTCATTAGACTGCTCGTCCTCTTGCTATTCAGCTTGGGCACATGTGACTTCTTGAAGAAGCACTTGTCCCTCTCATTCTCTACCACTGTTGATTATTTCCACCATTTTGAGTAGTGTGTGAGTCGTGTTTTATGGGTTTTAAGGATAGTTTTTAATCAAGTGTTCCTTCTGGAATCCTCACAAAATCCTTCAATCTTCCAAGTGAAAGGCCTAGATGGTTTTGGAAAATCTTTCAATAAGTGATCATTGTCACAATGATAGCATGGATATCTAGGATCTAGTGCACCTTTAATGCATTATTGTCTTTATATTGCAGCTCATTTTTCAACATAATACACTCATACACTAGACTTGTTTGTCTGATTTGAACTGTCAATATTGTTTGAGAGATATTATGTCTCTTATTGATACTATTTTCCTTCACTATAAGTATCTTCTAGATGCTTGTTTCTATCCTCTAGGTATAATTCTAGATATATAAAGCTTGTGTCTACCATTGTTGGTTCCATAGTTATGATAGCTATTTCAATGTTTTCTTCAACATACTTGATTGATACAACATTTGGAGGTGGAGCCAAAATTGGTCCAAAATAGGCCTCCTTGGCTCTTGATTGCCTAACGTACTTAGGCTGACCATAATAGGGTTCTCTACAATATTTTTGCTAGTCTCTAGGAGGGTTGCCACGTGCATCCCTAGAAGGATACATTTTCATAGGTTAATATTGTTGTCTTTAGTGGTATTATGGCTCTTGATATTTCTATTGTTAGTGTTGCTCACATTGCCTTTTGTAATTTGTAGGTTGATATTGTGCACTCTATTGCACATGTATGTAGGATGGACTCCATTACACTTTTGACATCATCTCATAGGATGTGGCCTTTTCCATTGTGTTTCACTTCTCTACGCTTTGGCTTGCTCCATTTGTGGTTTCTTTGTTGGAGTTTGAGATCTGTTGAAGCATGTGAACAACACAAGAAATAAGAAGAAGCTTGGAGCACAACACACAATTCTAAATGTATTACCACTAGAATGTACAAAGATAAGTGACCCATTAGGGTTATAAGCGTATATACAAGCAGGGGGAAAAAAACCTCCTAAAGAGGGAAAAAAGTTCCTTGGTCGTCCTAGTGTGTTCACACACATCATTACCTAAATATACCAACAAATCCCCCCTTGGAGTGATGCAATGAACAAGGAGCTGGAACTCATGTATAAGGAAGTGTCAAGCTATGTGGAATCAATCCACAAAAGGAAGTAAGCCCAAATCTTTGTGAAAAGCTTCAAACTTATCCCTAGGTAGAGCCTTTGTGAAAAGGACTGTAATGTTCTCCTGTGTGGGCACATATGCCAAAGTGATCTCTCCAGCAGAGAACCTCTCCCTCACATAATGATAGTGCACCTCAATGCACTTAGTGCATGCATAGAACAAAAGGTTCCTCACAACTCCCAATGTGCTTTGACTATTAGTGAAGATGGTGGTGGTAGAAGACTGATCAACACCCAAATCAGCCATCAAGCATATGAGCCACACACACTCAACAACCACTTTGAAAATTGCCCTATACTCATCCTCACAACTGGAAGTGGTCGTAGTAGGCTGCTTCTTGCTCAACCAAGATATACATGAGCTACCAAGCATGAAGAAAAAGCCACCAGTGGACACATGAGTTTCATAGCAACCAACCCAATCAGAGTAAAACAAAGCATGTAAATCTGGCAATAGTGATCCCCCCTTGGGATAAAACAATCCAAGTAGCTGGATACCACTCAAGTAACAAAAGATGCACTTAATCGCCAATGCTTGACACCTAGGAAATGCATAAACCTGCTCATCTGTGAGACATCAAACTGAATATCTGGCGGAGTAATGCATAAGTAAACCAAGCATCTAATATCCTATTGATAGAGGACAATATCAAATGCATCCCAAACATCATGAAGAGTCAATCCTAAACCTGTCTCCATAGGAGTGGTTATAAGTTTGTAGTTTTCAAGGTCAAAATGCTACAATAGTGTGTCAATATATTTTGTTTGATACAAAGCTATTCTACCATCAACTTGCATAAACTGAATGCCCAAATAATGATGTAAATGCCCCAAATCTGACATCTCAAATGAGGCACGCAAATCAACCTTAAAATCAACAATATGCTTTTCATGAGGACTGGTGAGTAGCATGTCATCAACATAGACAACAATGATCATAAGCCCATCATTTGCACGCTTAACATATAAGGTGCTTTTAGTTGGACTATTCTCAAAACCATGTGCAATCAGATAGGCATGTATCTTTTCATACCAAGCACGTGGTGCATGCTTTAACCCATATAATGCTTTTTTCAACCTACACACTTTGTTTTCATGCTCTTTCTACACAAAGTCACATGGCTGAAAAACATACACTTCTTCATGCAAGTCACCATTTAGAAATGCAGTTTTGATGTCCAATTGATGTACATTCCAACCATGATGAGTTGCAAGTGCACAAATGCTACTAACAGTAGTCATTTAGCATGTAGGAGCAAAGGTATCATCAAAATCAATGCCTCTTTCCTGAGCATAACTGTTAGCCGATCAACATGCTAATTCTTCTACATTAATGTGGTTCTCCATTGCTAGAAAATTGGTTGTCTCTAAGTGGTTCACAAAGGAAAATGTATCTTGGTAGTGATAAATTCAATCAAACATAAATGCATGGATTCTAGAAATTACTAGTGATGCTATGTGAGGTGGATCGACAGTCATATTCTAGACATCAAGACACTTGTATGTACTTGGCAAGTATGCTACAAGGAGGGTGGTTCTCAATCTCAAGAAGACTAAGCTGGACTTAGCATGGGAATGTTGGAAGCAACTGCAAACAGAGAATGCAATTGTCAAAACTTTAGTACTTGCAGCCAATCGAAGTGTGCTTGTGGTAGATATAGAAGGTTTACATGGTTTTGTGCCCTTCTCTCATATTTCCTCAAAAACAAGCTATGATGACCTGATCGGTAAGATCATTCCAACCAAGTTTATGGAAGTAAGGAGGAGCAGGCAAGGCTTGTTCTGAGCAATAAGAAGGCACTGGCCGAGAATCAAATATCTCTGGGTATAGGATCTGTTGTGGAAGGTGTAGCCCAGACGGTAGAGCTGTATGGAGCATTTACTACTATGAAAGGTGTGTATGGTCGGCTGCAGCCTGCATATAAAGCAAATCAACCATGAAAAGATTACAAGTGTGGAGAATGTGTTCCAACCGAGCGCTTAAGGTTCAAGACAAAGAGAGAGGGAGAATCGGTTTATCTACCCAAAAAAAAAAACATTGGGGCCAGCACCTGGAGATATGTTGCAAAATTCTTCACTTGTTTATGAAATGGGCAGAGAGATGGTACAAACTTTCTGGCAAAGAATAGCCCAAGCAGAGGCTGCTGCACGTGCTGAAGAATTTCGGTTGAATCAAGAGGTGAAAGGGGCTATGTTGATGTCAACCAACATTGGGGCCCTGGTTGATATTGGTGCCAAGGCTCCTGCATTGTTGCTAACAAGTGAAGCTTCTATCCTGAGGATAAAGAAAGTAGAAAAAGTGGGGTTTATCCTTGGTCTTGAAAATGATTTTTATATTTTCAGATCTGATGATGACAATGGGAGAATGGGTTAGAGCAACGACCCAAAGTCAGTTCCAACAGCTTTTGTGCATATATGCATCTTGGGTGTTCTCTTGAGAGCTAGAAAAAAATATTGTCATAATGTGGTCAAAACAAAAAGAAAATGATTTTTGGAGGGAAGAGACTCGAGCATTACTGGTCTCAAATTGAAGTCATCCTTATCTCCAAGGATAGTCTGGGTCTTCCCGGGGAGGGTCACAAAAAAAAATTATGAGGTGTGCCTGTCGAGTTGGCCATGCTACTTCGTGAAAAAGGGAGTTGTTCAGGACAAAACAGAAAAAGGGGGGAAGCGTAGTTCAGTCCGGGGGGTGTGTGCACTAAGTGGCTGGGAGGTGATTGCAGAAAAAGGGGGGAGCCTCTTTCAAGTTTTGGGTGTGTGCAGTTAAGAGGAGATCAACGGGGAACAACATGTCCTTGTTCTTTGCTACTGTGGAAGGGGAATTGGGGGTGCTTCTCTCTCTACTGCTAGTTTCTCGGGTGGTATCCGTGTGCAACAGTTACTGTTCGGGGGGGGGATTTGCTCATTGTCATCAGAAAAGAGGGGGTCCATGTGCAGGTGTCGACGAAGAACCGGGAGGGAAGAGGATTTTTTTTCCGAGACGAACTTGCTTGGCTGGAATGGGGAAGTCGAGGGAAGGCGAGCAGAAGGGGGGAAATACTTTGGATGTGAGCATATTGTGAAGGGTGTTGTTCTACATTCGAGGAGGTTAGGAGGGTGTTCTTCAATTTTTTTGGGAGAAAAAAAAAAGATCGAACGCAGAAGAAAAGGAGGGGCTCGCTCTCTAGAGGGTTTTTGTCTGATGTTGGTGGTGCCCGACTACTGACGACGACCTCACTTAGGGAGGGTTTCGATTGCGTAGCCACCGCAGGATGGAAGGCCTTGAGAGTCATAGAGGAGTCTGATGTTTCTATTACCCTCTTTCTCAAACACTAATAAGAGTATTCTTTTGCTAATGTACACGGAGCTAGCAGATATTTGATCGACCTCCTCTGTACCGTAAAGTGACTGCAACACAATATTCACCTTATTCATCTATTTCAAAAGCTTCGTATGCATGCGGAAGGTCTCTAATGTTCCGTCACTTTTGGACCATTTTATAGTTGTGTTAGCCATGAATCAACTGGGAATTCCAAGGTGAGCTTTCGTTATCTTCCAGAAAAACTCCAGCGATGGATTTCCTACGACAGATAGGTGACAGATAGCTTATGCGGGTTCTCCTAGCATCCCCAAGCCGTGATGCAGCAGCAGCTCGATATTTAGCTATCAGGGGATGTAGACTGAAAAAGATGATGTAGGGCTGAGGAATGAAAGGAAATGGCTTTTTGAAGGGAAATGTACATTTGGTGAGGCTTTGCTATGATGCTATTAGAAGCCATGTGACATGGGGATAGACTCTATATTGAGGGAAGTTTCGCTCTATCTTTTTGAAATGCAGCTCATTGAAGACGTTTTGGGTCGCACAACTGAATATCTTGCAGGCAGCTCCGCGGCAAAGCTTAGAAAAAACATATATATATATATTCAACTTCCCTTACATCTGATCATGGAGTTCTGCTAGGATCGACCCATGCTCGTGGAACAGGTGCTCTCCAGAAAAAGGTCAAAGGATATCAAGATATGGCGAAAGCTTATGGGAATAATCTGCTGGGCCTGCTTGCCAGTGCACATGACATAATGCTGGACATCAGATGGGAGGGATGTTGCAAGAGCTGTACAATTGTGCCTGAAAGAAAATTGCTCGCATTGAAAGGGGTAAGCTAAGTTCAAGGTAACCTCTTCCACTTGATCTATTGGCAGTACCTTCATAAAAGTTTCCTCTGCCCTAGAGGCGACTTTTTGCTTACGTTCTGCAGAGCTAGACACTTCACGTGAGAGTTGACAAAGCTCACAAAAGTTTTGAAATATGGAAGGTGAATCCTCAACAAGGAAAAATATAGGGATTCCAAAAGTTATGGGGCTGTATTGATAGTTTTTTTTTTTATGCACCACGTTTTCTGGAGTATTTTATCTTGCTGCAGTGCGTTCTCGCAAGTCATACTCAAAAAAATCTGATTGTACATTCAACAAAATTTCTCCATCTGAATGTTGACATGATTAGGATTAACAAGATCTGATTAGGATTAACAAGATCTGATTAGGTATTCATTCGCAATTCTTTTCTTTCCGACTGCAATGTAAAACAACAGTTGATGATCACGTTGTTGATTCCGTGGATTGAGATTGTGATGAAATAGGACATGAATACTTGCATCTCTTAGGGCGTAAAAGTTTTTTGTGATTTTATGATGGTTGTTCTCTTTTCATAGAGACATGTGCACACACATGCTCGCCTGTAGTCAGAGAGAGCGAGCTAACAAAAGAATGTGACAATGAGAGGTAATTGAGTGAGTGGGAAAGAGGAGAGGGAGAGAGCTTGGGAAAAAGGAGAAAATGAGTGGGGAAGTGCAAGAAAGAGAAGAGTGTTTGTGTGTGGATTTGTGAGTGAGAAAGAAGGTGTGTGAGAGCGGATGTGGAAGTGTAGGTGCGTGTAAAGTGCGTGAAGGGGTATGCTGGTATATGTGGGTCTTTGGGAGAAAATGTGTTAAAGTGTATGGGAGAGTAAAAGTGCATGTGCATGTGCATGTGAGTAAGAAGGTGTGTCTTCGGGAGTGAGCGTATGCACGGTTGAGTGAGGGTGTTAGGGAAAGACGGAAAGGAAGAAGGAAAGGGAGAAAGGAGAGTATAGGGAAGGAGTGCGTTAGTGTGTGTATGGGTAAGCAAGTGTGTATGTACGAGAGTAAGTGAGAGGGTAAAAGAAAGTGCATGAGCATGAGTATGTGAAAACGGGAAGGAAATGCGAGCCAGAAGCATATGAGCTAGGGCATAGACAAAGGAAGCAAGAATCGAGAGATAATTGTGGCCTCCAAGTAATCCAAGTTGACCGATTCCAAGGGGTTAGAGCCAAATAATGGCCTTTATAAGCATATTTCACGTGGGCATTAGGACTCATCATTTGGCGATCTTACTGGGGATCCCAAAGGAGGACACATTCGGGGGCAATCATGGTCTCGAAGTGAGGAAAGGTGATAGAATACAAGGAAACTAAGCAAAATATAAGCGTGTGTAAGACACTTCCCCTAGGGAGAAAAGACCTCAACAATAACCCTTTGCAACAAGCCTAGCCTTATACCTGTCAACTTTCCATCAGGCTAAGGTTCAGCTTGCATACCCACTTAGTGCCAATGGCCTTCTTGCTAGGAGGCAAGTCACATAAACACCAGGTACCATTTTTCATAGTAGCATCATATTTTGATTGCATAGTAACCATCCAATTTTCAAAATTTTGTGCTTCATCAAACGAAAGATGCTCATTCTCATCAAGAAACTACAGGCAGCCATAGCATAACAATCTGATGCAAAAGAGGCACTTTGAAGTTTGAACGAGTATGATATGGTAGAGG
This sequence comes from Ceratopteris richardii, assembly GCA_020310875.1. Taxonomy (NCBI): domain Eukaryota; kingdom Viridiplantae; phylum Streptophyta; class Polypodiopsida; order Polypodiales; family Pteridaceae; genus Ceratopteris; species Ceratopteris richardii. Next base: position 59,755,040 of record CM035443.1, read on the forward strand.
TGCATCTAATTTTCTATCTTGCAAAGTCTGCACCAGCCATTCAGGCATAGTTTTTGCCTCCTCAATATCGACTCTCTCATCAACAAGTGCATCATGTAAATTTGCATAAAAAATGGAATGATTTACATCATCACATGAAACTTGTAAAGGCTGAGAAATTGCCTCATTCTAACCAACACTAGACTATCCACCTATAAAAGAGGCAGCAAAGTATCATACATATCTTTGGAGCTAACAAATATCTCCTTAGTACATGAAAGTAATGGGTGAATAGCATCTTCTATAAAAACAACATAATGGCTAACTAGAATGCATTTAGTCTATGGATGATACAGATGATAGCCTTTGCTTGCAGAACTGTACCAATAAAAATATATCTCATGTAATAAAGTAAGTCTATGGTCTAGGGATCCGATGGCTTCAGACAGATATGAAATCGAATACCATTTGGTCACTCGTCTGTAGGACCAAAGATCTCAAGAATAGACTCAAGCATAAGTTCATGTGCTCTCATATTCAAGTGATCCACTTAGCCTAGTGGTTAAGTCTCATGGTTGTGAAGGAGGAGGTCTTGGGTTCAATCCCCATGGGGAGCATGGGGAGAGAGTTTTGCCCAAGGAGCTCTAGAGCCTTCTTAACTTGAGTTAACTTGAGTCCAGGGAGACTTAATTCAAGAGGTGAGTATAGCAACCACTAGTGGACTCTAGTGGAAGGTATGAAAGGAGTGGAGGAGATTGCACATGCACTTGTGGACTGTAGTTACATTTGTGGTCCTCGTTGATTCAAGCAGCTATGTATACAAGCATAAGGTTGGGAGGAGAGTCATCTCTCAAGCACGTGGTGGTCGTAATTTCCTAGTGTGTTGCATTCAAGCAGCTATGTATACAGGCATAAGATTGGGAGGAGAGTCATCTCTCAAGCACGTGGTGGTCGTAATTTCCTAGTATGTTGCATTGGTATCAGAACACTAGGCAAGCTTTCATGGTGACCTTGGAGGTTCATCATCATCTTCTATGAGCACTAGGCAAGCTTTCATGGTGACCTTGGAGGTTCATCATCATCTTCTCTGATGTAGAGCTTTCTTGGAGATCTTGTTGAGACCTTTCATCATCATTATACGCTTCATGTGTCATATATTTAGGATCGACTTTCACACGCGTGAGCATCTCTCTCCACCCGAGTCCGCGTTGTCGGCGCGATATTTACGGGTGGTGGATCAAGCCAACTGCTAGAAGTACGGCACACGCCGGTGTCTGTAGCAAACTCAGGAGTCTCAAGTAGAAAAATTAAACTCACACATTTAAGCGATTCAAAATTAAAGATTTAGCTCACGATTTCTCGCAATAAAGACTCAAAAGATTAGTAGCCAATTGCACTTTAATATTTAGCGATTTAATTTCAGAACAAGAGTTCTTATGCACTAGATGAAAGGAAATCTTATAAGAGAACCGATGTTTTATTTATTTTTTTTTTTACTTTATTTAAATGCATCATCATACACTCTTTAATATATACAAATTAAGATTACTTGACCACATAAAACTCAAAGAGTAAAAAACTTGTTTAAATGGAACACAATTCTTCGTATATAGTCGACGCTTATTTGATCAGGCTTCAAACAAGAAATTACATCATGGAGAAGGGTTCAAAAGCAAGTCAGTATCATATGCGAGGTTCATAATAACATCAATGAAAACGTCTCCTCCTTTGAAAGCTACACTTAGGAATTTGATGAGGCCATAGAAGTGCTTGTTAAACATTATGTGGCGTGGCCACTTTGGTGTGCTTTCTATATATAACGCACAAACAATGCAAGTTTCTATAAGACCATAGTATCATTTTGAACAGTCATAACACGATGAGTGATCTTTAAAATAGCATGTAAAGTCTAAACGGTTAATCATGAAGCTCATAACAGATCATATGGGTAAGAAAAAATCACATACATTGGCAGCTTATGCATGAATGGATTTATCTCTGTAACTACAAAAAAATTGTCTAGTGCTAAATAAAGTACTCTGAACACATACTCTATTCAAGTTCCGGAATATTCTTCAGTAACGAATTATAAAATTTTCGGAAAACCAAACACCATCGCTCAATATAAGTAGAGTTCCCATTCAATGCATAAAACTGGTAGCGCTTATCTCTAAAATTTCCTTCAATAAGTCGTGAACTCAGTTAAATTAATGAAGCCAAATGGAATATGGTCAAAGATCAAACTTTAAAGTGCATATAGATGAGAGGCCACATTGTCCTAGAGTTTTTCATCAGAGAGTTGAGTGTCTATCATCAATCGTCAGATGGGTGAATTAGTGATGAAAATCATGAAAGCATAAACATAACCCTTTTACTTATGAGCACCAATTTTCCTATGTCATCACAGCTAAAAAAACCGATGTACAGTTCGTCCGATTATTAATGCATCAGTGTAGATTATCATCCTGCTAAGAAATCCTCATCGACATAGCATTATCCTAAGGAATAGTACAAAATTGAATAGTTAAAAAACTTCCCTTTTCAGTGGAGCGCTGAGGAGAAGGAGTATTCATCCACTTTATTTGACAACGCACTGAAAATATTTGGGCCATCATCAATAACTTTAATCATGTTTGCTCATATCTTCCTCCGCACACAGAATGTATACTGAACTTATCGTGTGCAAGCAAAGTCAGATCACAAGTCGGACTTGTTGTTCGGCTAGGCGTCATCAAATTGATGATGGTCAGATCATATTGAGAGAAGCCTCCAATTATACGCTCCACATTTACTCTGTGCAACACAAAGCATGACAGTCGAGAATGCAAAACACATGTGTTGGATGGTGTCGACCCTCACAAGATGTCACCACATATCGATCTGAGTGACCTGAGAGTGTCCTCCCAAAATGTTCTCCTTCTTCTCTTCAGTGATCTCCTATTGATTGTTTCTTCTTAGAGAAAAATAATATAACACCTCTCTGGTCGTACACCTCCCGTCGCTATGATCATCCTCTTTTTTTTCTCCTTGGAGGCACCACTATGTCTTCATTCAGCAGCGCACGATGATTCCTTTCCTTCACAGCTCTACAATCATGTCCTTTATTCGGACATCTCCCTCATGCCCAGATTTCTCCAATCAACCCTACGCCTGGTATCTTAACAAAAGTTGATTGCCTTCCATCCTCTCCATATGCTTCCTGTGAGAAACTCTGTCAGCAACGTTCTCTCTCCTCTTGTGAATTTCCACCTGTCAGATGAAAAGAAAACGCTCCTTCGGAAGGAGCTTCAGCATCTTGAGAGTTCTGAGAAGATCAACGAAGCGCAACTCTTTCTGCCTCTAGTATATGTCTTCCCCAAAAGAGAATCCCAGCCCGATCTCCTCCTTACAGATATCCAAATTCAGCGCCTCTCTCTCTCTCTCTCTCTCTCTCTCTCTCTCTCTTGGTTACACCTGCAGAAGAAGTTTACACGAAAAAAAAAAGAACATAAGACAAATTATTCAGATATATACACTTGTTTACATTCAGTCGTTCAATTAGATAACTAAGACACCTCATACATAGTACTTCATGCATACTAATGTTAACTATTAACTAACACACTAGTAAACTAACACAAACATATTTAGATAGAAACACACGTAGAAATTTTAAATAATTATTTCAATTATATTTTATCTATTTACTTAACTTTATGTCTTTTAACTTATAATTTAATTACATGAATATTATTTATCTATTTAACTTACATTATATATAATTTTTATTAACTACAAATAAACATAAATATCATAATCATCTTATTAAAATATGAACCTTGTTAATGATCTTAAAACAATTTAGGTATTTTCGGTTAAGGACATATAAACTTAATTAATGCACTTTTAATACGGATTTAATCACCTAGAATAAACCTTTGTTAAACTCATGTTTAGGTTGGTAAATTTTCATAAATTCGTAGACTCAGATGCAAACTTATATATCTTTTAAATATTCATATACAAATACATACATATAGCATAAAAGCCACATTATCATTCACTCTCATAGCCATATGAACACTTATACTATTGAGTGCATTTCCCATCTGTATAGAAACTTCAACCTTAACATCTTTGGTACATATAATCAAACTTAAATTCTCCTTTATTCCTTCCTAGATGTACTCTTATGATCATATACACATTCTTAATAAAGTGAAAAGCTAAATTAAAGTATCAATTAATCCTCCATTCTGAATATATGTTCATCTTTTTCCTGCAGGTATCCAAGAGAAAAGATTAGTGCATTAAAAATATGTGAAAGAGATATCAACTACTCAAAACATTTTTGTTTATTTATATGTAAATTCAAGTGAGGAAATCTTTCCGACAGCGTGTAGCTTTGTATCTTCAATGTTACTATCGTGAATTCTTCCGTGTAGCAAAAGAGATATACTTCATCGATTGCACGCAGATGGGTTGCCCAGTTTCGAACTCACGACCTTGATGAAGGGTCATCCTCTATCCAAGGCGACAAGCCACCTTCGTGAAGCTACAACGTTACGATTTTCTACCAATGCTCTGTGAATCGGCACTGCTGAAGCTTCCATATCACGACAAAAAGGAGATAATTAGACATCGATTGCAGTAGGTGGGGTACATGGGGTTCGAACCCGTGACCTCCCACTTGTGGGGTTCTTCCCTTATCCAAGAGAGAATAGTTGTTGGGTGACGTTTTGAACCTGTAACGATAAACGAATGTATAAACGAGTTACCCACAAGTGTTGCACACTTTGGTGTCCAGACCTTCGGGCGCTTAACATCATATTGCTGACTTTTCGGGCTACAGAAGCTTACACAACAGAGATCGGTCTTGAATTTTTCAATTCCAAGCTTGATCTTCCACATGTCATATGAAGGAAAAGGATGGACTCATAAAGTTAGTCCAAGGAAGGCTTCACTTCTTCCATAAAGAGAACATGATGAAGCAATGATCTGCAAAAGATGATCCATGATGTTTATGAAAATGAAGATTCGCTCTTCCAAAGGATTAAGGGAAGGATGAAGCTATGATCAAAGCTAAGTATTTTCCAGTTTCTACTTGGCCTTAATGCTTGATTTATCTTGTTTTCATTATTCTACACTTAATCCTAGATGCACATTGAAATAGCTAAGATTTCAATTGATTAAGTTTAGATTAGGATAATGAAGCAATCCATTTCTCATTATTGGCAATCGAAATAGTAAGATGTTCCAAGTTTGAACAGAGAAGAAATTCCAAGTATGAAGTCTGCAATTGTATTGACGATAATTAAGTCTGTGGAAAGTAAAACATAATGTTTACCTATCCTTAAAGGGATTTTTGGTACAAATCCAAAGAGCATGAGTGGATGCTTAGACTTAAGCAGTAGAGAGATTCCTATATAAAGTCCCCGGGGTAGGTACCTAAAGCATCGGTAAAGAAAGGAATCTAAAGACAAGAAGTCAAAAGCTCTTGTCACTAAAAAATTGGTCAAGAATAAACCAATTGAACTTGAATTTGAGAAAATTCAAGTACTTGCAATTCTAATTGGTTTTTATTTGAAAACCCTAGCAAAGAAGAATTGATATTATGTCAGAGGTTTTCAAGTTTCCAACAAAGCACATGATTGTAAGACGATCATGTGTAGGAATCAAAACCTAGATACCAATGTAAAGAATTGAACTCACAACCTCTTGGTTAGGAACGTGATGGGCTAACCACTTGCCCCAAAAGCCATGGTTGAGGATTACTTCCTAATCCTCCCTCTTAGGATGTAGTTCAACCATCTCCTATCTGTCAAGGGTGTGATTCAACCATCTCCTACCTATCACTTTATTACATTAAAGCACATGATTGTGAGATGATCATGTGTAGGAATCAAAACCTAGAAAATCTAGTTAGAGATAATGCCTGAAACTTCAAAATTCTTGTCAAGAATTGAAGCAAGAAGGAACTCTATCAACAGATATTTAGACTTTAGGATAAGAATCACCCACACATTAATGTGAATATAAAATAGGGTGGTATGGGACACCAGATTTTATGCTCACATTGATGTAGGAAAGATGGTATGGGACATTGGACCGTGGCATGATAATTATCTTTTAGTCCTAGATTGGATCTTGAAGTTTGATCCTCATGGGAATTAAAACTTCAAAGAAGGAGTTTAAATTCAAGGAGGATAAAAGTAGTATCTCAAGATACTTCAAGGTAACTTCAAGATAAAAGAAACAGAAGATATGAAGTAAGTAACTTCCAAGATCTTCTTGAAACACTTCAAGATAAAGTGTTGTTAATTCAGAAATATTTCATAAATTTCTAGAAAAAAAGTTGGACTTTGAGTTGATCTTTTTAACCAAGGATTTGATTGACTAATTCAAGCATCAAGCTCCTAGTGTAACTTGGTACATTCACTCTTTTGACTCAAAGAAATGCACAAGAATTGCATTCCCGATAAGGAGTCAAAAAAGACTGAATGTGACTTGAACTTAGTCTCAAGTGAAGCATTGTTTGAGTAAAAAACTCATCAATAGAACCTCAGTGGGTCGACACACTGATGTTGGTAACCACACTAGTATCTTGTGGTTGGATGATGTTTTCGAGTTGCTTCGGATCTTTTTGAGAATCTAGTTTATTTTTCTTAAAGATTAAGAAAATGCTTCAAATCCCTGTTGAAATAGATCTTTGAGAAGTTAAAGTCCTTGGTCATCTAGACTTTGACTCATAGCAAGTTTACGTGTCTTCAAGTATGAATTGGTTGAATAGAGTTTTAGTTCTTTCTTTCCGTTTTCAGAATCTTTTGGATTTGACTCAGATATGGTATCTGATTCCTTTCAAAAAAGACTAGGGTTCGCCGAATAGACCCAGGTAACTAAATTAATATCCTAGACAGATGTTTTGTACAAGAACCTTTTTCAAACATCGAAAGATGACAAGTTTAAGATTCACTTATTCATTAGAGTTTGCTTCAAGTTATAGCATAAGTGATTTCCTAGAGTCCAGTATACTCTAGAATAGAGAAGTTAGGAATGGCTCAATAGATTGCTAAATCCCAAGAACTTTTCGCTAAAAAACTAGTCTCTGAGAAAAGTGTCCTAAGTTGGACAAATTTCATTACAAATTTGTATTGGGCAAGTTATAGTATGGTTGACTCAAAGAAAATGGTAACTTTCTCTTACAGTTTACATAGGATTTTTAAACTCTTTTAGGACAAAGTAGTCCTCTAGTTGGGTGAAAAAATCAAGTAACAGTTGGATCAAAGTAAACTATTGAATAAACATCTAAGTTGTTTGGGACAACCAAACTTCAAATTCTCGAAAACAAATTCAAGTGAATCAAGAGTTCTCAAAGTCTTGCAAGGGATAAGAATCCCACCTTCATTACTAATTCCATGCATCAGTTATGCCTAGAAATGGACTAGTGATTAGAATCCACCCAATTCACATGTTTGTGCCTAGATCGCACATCCAGAAACTATGAATTGACCAAGGATGTTTTTAGATCCACCCTTATTATTCATTCACTACTTTGAACTTTGACTAGTTTATCAAAGTGCAAAGCGATATAGTGTTTTGAATCATTTGGGCAGAGATGCCACCACAGAGATGAGACATGTTGTTCCAGTTTTAGAACATGACAATGTTCTTCCAATTTTAGAACATGAGGCTCGGGGGTTGCCTACGATTATTATATATAGCTTTATTTTCGAGGACGAAAATCTTTTCCAAGGGGGAAAGAATGTAATAAAGTAAGTCTATGGTCTAGGGATCCGATGGCTTCACACAGATCTGAAATCGGATACCGTTTGATCACTTGTCTGTAGGACCAAAGATCTCAAGAATAGACTCAAGCATAAGTTCATGTGCTCTCATATTCAAGTGATCCACTTAGCCTAGTGGTTAAGTCTTGGGTTCAATCCCGATGGGGAGCATGGGGAGAGAGTTTTGCCCAAGGAGCTCTAGAGCCTTCTAATTCAAGTTAATGTGAGTTAACTTGAGTCCAGGGAGACTTAACTCAAGAGGACACTAGTGGACACTAGTGGAAGATATGAAAGGAGTGGAGGAGATTGCACATGCACTTGTGGACTCTAGTTACATTTGTGTTCCTCTTTGATTCAAGCAGCTATATATACAGGCATAAGGTTGGGAGGAGAGTCATCTCTCAAGCACGTGGTGGTCGTAATTTCCTAGTGTGTTGCATCTCACTACTTCATCATGAAATTTCCTACGTTGTTGCTCAGGCACTAATGTGTATGCCAGGCAACCAAAAACACATAGGTGAGAAAATAATGGCTTGGGACCATGCCAAGCCTCATATGGAGTGATAGACTGCAATGCATTAGTGTGACACTTGTTAAGTACATACGTTGCACACGTAACAACCTCAAGCCAGAAACTATGTGGTAAAGCCTGACTCTTGACCATGCACCTCGCCATCTCCATGAGTGACATGTTCTTTAGTTCAGCAACTCCATTTTGTTTAAGTGTATATGGCACTGTATACTGATGTTTTATCCCACATTCAACCAAAAATGCATGAAAATCAGAAGACATATATTCCCCCCTCGATCGGAATGGAGGGTGCCCATTTTACATGCTGACATATTTTCCACCAAAACCAAAAACTCTTTGAAGCTCATAAAAACTTTGCACTTTGCTTTCAATGGATATATCCATGCATTCCTAGAAAAATCATCAATGAAAGTCACGAAGTAAAGAGTCTTTCCAAAAGAGGGTTCTTGCATAGGACCACAAACATCACTGTGAATAAGCTGCAATTTTTTAGTAGCTCGAACTGAACCATCTTTTGGGAATGAGGAATGCTACATTTTTCCCAAAATATAGCATTTGCAGACATGTTTACCAGGTGCCTCAAGTTTGGGCAAAGAGGACACCATTTTGGGTTTTTGTAGGCATAACAAACTAGCCAAATTCAGATGACCAAAGTATGCATGCCAAAGCTTTGCATTTGACAAAGCCTGAGAATCATGTATTGCACATGCTGAATCATTCATAGATTTTTCATAGTTTATGAGCTTATACAACCCATGACACATATTTGCTTCAAAGAGTTTCTGGTTTTGGCTGAAAATCTCTCAGCATGTAAAATGGGCACCCTCCATTTTGATTGAGGGGTGGAATACATGTCTTCTGATTTTAATACATTTTTGGCTGAACGTGGGATAAAAAATCTGTGTACGATGCCATATACACCTCAACAGAATGGAGTTGCTAAAAGAAAGAACATGTCTGTCATGGAGATCGTGAGGTGTATGGTCAAAACTCAAGCTTTACCACATGGCTTCTGGCTTGAAGTTGTTATGTGTGCAACATATGTACTTAATAGGTGTCCCACCAAAGCACTACAATCTATCACTCCATATGAGGCTTGGCATGGTTGCAAGCCATCTATTGCTCATCTGTGTGCCTTTGGTTTTTTGGTATATGCATTAGTGCCTGAACAACAATGCAAAAAAGTGGATGATAAAGCAGTAAAATGTATTTTTGTTGGGTACAATTCTAAAACCAAAAGCATAGTTTTTGCCTCCTCTATATCAACCCTCTCATCAACAAGTGAATCATGTAAATCTGCATAAGAAATGAATGATCTATATCATCATGTGGAACTTGTAAAGGCTGAGAAATTGCTTCATTTGGAATAGCACTTGTCTGTCCACTTGTAAAAAGAAGAAGAAAAGTGTCATACACATCTCTAGAGATAATTGATGTCTCCTTGGTACATGAATGTAATGGCTGAATTGCATCTTCCACAAAAACATCACGGCCAACCAAAATGTGTTTATTCTGTGGATGATATAGAGGATAACCTTTGCTTTCAAAATTGTATCCAAGAAAAATACATTTCACTACTTTATCACCCGATTTCTTGCAATATTATTCAGGCACTAATGCATATGCAAGACAACCAAAGACACACATATGAGCAACACATGCCTTGTGACCATGCCAAGCCTCATATGGTGTGATAGATTGCACTACTTTGGTGGGACACCTATTAAGTACATATGTTGCACACATAGCACCCTCAAGCTAGAAGTTGTGGTAAAGCCTAAAATTTGATCATACACCTCGCCATCTTTATGAGATACCTGCTCAAAAAGTCCATTTTTTTGAGGTTCATATGGTAGTGTACAATGATATTTTATCCATGCTCAACCAAAAATGCATTAAAATCAGAAGACATGTATTCCCCCCTTGATCAGAATGGAGATTGCCCAATTTACATGCTTAAATTTAATGTGCAAAAATAGAAAAATTTTAGAAATAGTATTGTTCTCTTTGGTCCAACCACTTGCTTTGACTAAGTTTGAACATTGTATCGCATGTATGAATCAAATGGATAGAGTTCACTAGTTTGACTAGACTTTGACTAAAGTCAATCAATGCTTAGTTGACCTACTAATAGATCAAACTCGGTAGTGGAAAGTAAAATAGAGAATGACTAGGCTGAGAGCTAGATTTTTTTTTGCAAGTTCAAGGCTCTTTCACTAATTGGGCTTTGACCAATAAGTGGTGACATTCATTGTATCTTCACACTAACATGCTCTAGTACCAAATTGAATAAATAATCCACACCTAAAACACTATACCTCATTACTCATACTAGCCAAAGAGAGCCTTCCAAGAATTTTCATGAAGAGGCTAAGAGTGTAGAGGATCATGAAGAGGCTAAAGCTTGCCAAAGCTTCTCCTCTAAGTATGTGAGAGCAGGTTGCACACACGTACTCCAAGGGCTGATGTAGAAGCACTCCTTGTTGTCTAAGAGTAGATGTTAACCACCAGCTCAAAAGAGAGCATTCATACACAATGGTAATCGATACCGAAGAGCATATATAGCATGGATAATTATATTTTTTGAAGAAGGACGATCCAATTGTGAAAAAGTTTATATTTTTAGCTTAAACTTTTCGAAAACTTATGATCTCTAACGATGAGGCTCACAAACTTGCTTATAATGCTTTGAGTCCACATGTGGGAGCTTTTAGAATAACCTATCAACTTTTGTTCTTAATTTAATGACATGGCAACCAGACCTACATTATTTGCTTTTTGTACTTTGTGTGGAACTTATAAATTGACTTTTGATCATTTTTTGTTTACTTTTTATAATCTAATTATGGAAGCCCATTGCCTAGGACGTGTGAAACCATTGGTATATGAAATTTCGACTTTGACCAACTAATTCTCTGAACCTTGACATATAGTTGAATTCTGACTAAAATTAAGGTTTGATTTTTGAGAGGTCTAGAGAGGTTTGTTGGTGGCATGTTATATATGGATGGAAAGCTCTCTTCTAGTAGTATGAGTAGAGTAATAAAATTTTCTATGATTCTTAACTCAAGAATGACATAATCACATAGTCCTATAAAAACTAAGAAACAAATTTGTCTTGTAATATGTGCAAATTTATATACAAATTGAGCTTATCCTAGATCTTCTATCTTAACATGGATTAATTTGGCATCCTTATTGATGCCTCTTTGATCTAAATGTTCTTTTTGGACTCTTCTATTAAATGGTATGCATAATTGGCCCAACCAATCATTCTTTTTCATCATTTGATCAATGAAAGTATTTCGATCATTTTAGTACAATCCCATATCTCAAGCACTAATGTTATCTCAATGAGTTTGTGCCCATAGAAAAAATAGTGTTTAGACCATACAAAATGTTACCATCTAATTTCCCAATGTCTCAAGCACTAATGATATCCCATATATCTCAAGCACTAATGATATCTCAATGAACCTCTATCCATAGAAAAAATGGTGTTTAGACCATAAAAATTGTCACCATCTAATTTCCCAATGTCCATCTCTTGATACCTTTATCCAGCATACATGTAATTATTATTCATATTGAAATGTTTTCTTGACTTTTCAAGATTTTGCATCACAATCCCTTTCTCACATACACATCAATAAAACTTCCTCAAATTTATCCTTACGGCTTCTATGTCTAAAACCTTCTCATTTAATGTTTCATTATTATACAAAGGTGCCCAAGTTCGTGTTTTTTTTCTTTTGAAATTTGGATATGTAGTCTTTTTTAATACTACTTCATGTCGAAATATATCTCCTTTATGAATATTTGATATCATACATGCCATTATCTTTACTCTGCATTTACTCAAGTGTGCCATAAGCATGAAATATTAGCATGACTTCAGCTTTCTTTATTAATGGCACCATTAGAATAATAAATTAATCAAAACATTTTTTTGTAGCCTACCATTTTTTTTTAACGTGTTGTTTACTTTCTCACTAAAATTATACTGCATGTTATCCATAAGGCCAAAGTATTCCACACACTACCAAAGGGATTGGAAGATGAACGTTTGCGAGTATGTACATCTTTTTAGCATCTCTTCATGCCATTATTTGAATCCATATGAAATCATTCAAGAGAATCATGCATGTTCATGTGCTAACTGCACAGTTATGAAGTATAGAATGGGATAAGAAGGGAGATTACTTATCTGAAACTCCTTTCCTAATAATTTGCATTTGAAAAACAATTTTGATAGAATTGTTTCTCATAAAATGCATTTGGAAAACATTTGAAAAAGGGGACTGTTATTGCAATTTCCAAATTTTATTTGGCACAACAGCAGCTGCAATTAACCATTCTAAGTTCTGAGGAGGAAATTTCTAATAATCAAGGTCTCCCTTTTTTTGGAGAGTACAATGAATCGGAAACACACTCACACACCCAACCTCATAAGGTAGAGGCACCCATCTTATTTCCAGCCAAGACTTGAACTCAGGACTTCCTCCCAAAGACTCAAGGCATCTCTGTGTGCTCTCTATGGAGTGATAGACATCATCAATGCCAGCAAGATAATGAGGGATTGGACATTTGTAAGCTAATCCTTCTCTTTTGCAAGCTTATATGTTTAATCTGAGACAATAGGCCCCAAATTTATGGTTTTAGATGTTTAAAGCTGCTTTTTGCCCATAATTGCTCATTGCAAGAGACCGTGAGAAAGTGCTTCAGCCTGAGTGCGATGTGGGACACAACAATGATGAAACAGCATCAACATAATGCATCTCACTAAATGCAGGACTCTGATTGGCCCAATTTTAAACCTGCTTCAACGCTCGTATGATGCACAAGGTGAACTGCAGAACTTCTTTTTTTATATACATAATTTTAATAAGTTCAAGCTTGGGATCCACTCTTCCTAATAGCTTGAAATAATTGAACGTACAATTGTGAGCCATGGAACCTCTCGAATCCCACACAAGCAGAGATTGAATGACTAGCATCTAATAGGAATGATAGAGCCCAAAAGCTCGCCAAGGGTAGAGATTGGGTAAGGACGGCCATTAGGCCAGACGAAGAAACTGGTTTCAACCTATCGCACTGTGCATAGCCTTTGTCACCGACGACAAAGTTCAACAAGAATGTCCTAGGGCTCATAAAACCCCAAAAAGGAACTAGCTTTAACTTCTCACCGCTCAACCACCAGGCCAGCGAACCGGGACGAGGGTTCAACCCCTGGCAGCAACATGTAGGGACATATGAATCCCAAAAACTGTTGTATGTGGCTATTGGCCACCGTTTGACCATCCCCGCGGTAGTTGTGACCGCCGTTCAACCCAGTCTTGTAAACCCTTGTTCTTGTGGGATAAGAGGGGTCCCATGGGTACTATGCCCTTCCTTGTACAGTTGCAATTTCAAAGTTAAAGTCCGGGGGAGTAAGCCTCGGCCGAACCTCCATTTATATATTAAAAAAAAAAAAGAAAAAAAAAACTTCTCACCGCTACAAGTGGATGAGGGGGTCTCCAATGTAGTCCACGAGACTTAACCCACACACCCCTCAAAGGGAGGCAAGTGATTCAGCCAACCTAGTTAATGATTCAGCCAGAACGAGTTCCTAACCTGACAACCTGCTCAACGATTTCCCTTACTTTCAACTTTCTCTCCATCACACTGAAGACCCACGTTATGCCTGCTTGAACTGGGTTCAAGTCGCACTCATTGGACATGTCGAGCTTTCGAACGCATCCATATGTGTGTATGTATGTCTGTGAGTTCTTAGTGTAGGTTTCAACTTTCCTATACTCGCCAAACAGAAAAAAAATAAGCTCGAATCCTCATAGCAAACCATTCTCTTCATACATCGCTGACGACCTGCTCAATGATTTCGCGTATTTCCTCCGCATCATATCTGGAAGACCCACGTTATGCCTACCTGAACTGGATTTTGAAAACAAATCCTTGTTTGCTGGAATCCCCATAGTAAGCCATTCTCTAAGGTCTCCTCGTAAACTGCACTGAACTTTGCAAAGCCGCCTCCCGATTATCAGCATGTTCCCCTAAGAGCTCATCGCGCGGAAAGTCCCATCGCATTTCGATACAAGCCGTTAGAAGCTACGCGAAAAGACATAGCACAACATGAAGGAACTCGATCTTCAGGAGTTTTACACTGGTGAAGTGCTACGCCACGTCAAGTGGCATAGCATACACTCCGATTCTTCGTCGGAAGAAATAACTTTGAAGGCGATATAGATACAGCTAACAAGCTAACAAACGCCGAGACCTAAGCTCAGAAGTTGAACATAATAGTGTGCTCAGATTGAACCCCTTTCCGTCGTTGCCAACAAAAGAGTTAAGCACTTCCCTGGCACATAGTTCGTTTGTTTCCTCACTGTCCTCTCGCTTCTCCTCCACAGGCTCATTACCATCGCCGATCATTGTACGCATTCCTCCAATGCGCCTGCGACTGTCAGTGAGTTACAACGCTTCCAATGAGATGATTTCCCATAGGCTCTGATGCCATATTACACCTTGAACGTTCTTCCTCTTAATGCCATCGCCTGCAGATCTGGATAGCAAAAAAAGCTGCCCAAGCTCAAACACACAGATACGTATGCCTTCCTACCCAGCAACATTTCAGCCCCCCTTTCTGTCCGTCCCTTGTCTACGTCCCTATGTTCAAATGACGGGACCTGGCATTCATGCCCACATAAACCCCTTTTTTTGTCCTTCCTTTGTCTGCGTCCCTCTCCAAAGAACTACTATGTGATGTCCTTCTTCTTCTTAATCATTTTCCTCCGTCTTCTCTTCTTTTTTTCTCTTTCCTTTTTCCTTTCTCCCTTTTCCTCTTCTTTTTATTCCTCTTCTTCTTCTCCTTTACTACTATTACAAAATGATGAGTTCAGTTCTTCTTTCCATTTATTTTCTTCTTCTACCTCTTCTTTAATACTATCACAAAATGATGAGTGCGAATTCTAAAGAAAGCTCTTAAAATATACCTCGTGTCTTTATTTTATCAAGAACAAACCAATTCTTATTTCTATAAAGTTGTTTAGGCTATTTTATTTGCCAAGTCGACCAAAACTCTGAACCTCAGCCAATCAATGCAAAATTATCTAAACACAACGATACAAAGGGAATGAATAAAATGTGTTTGAATCTTTGGACATGGTGCATTATTGAAGACTTGTATTTCGCAAGTTAAACAAGGGGACTTTCCTTCCTCTAGGTCGAATTCTTTATGATGTGATATATGCATGGGAAGATGAAGCAAATGCTATCTTAGTTCTTAACCATAGTCCCTTTTACTCGCTACATGCGCATATGACTTTGAAGATTGTCTTAGGTTACAACTACTCTACTCCATATCGGGTGAGAAATTCGGACAAGCTTTAATCTATTATTTGAAATATAGTAGATGAATTAGAAGTTTGTTGTTGGGTTACATTTACTCTTATCCATATCGAGTGAGAAATTTGGAGAGAAGCTTTAATCTATTGTTCTATTAGGACGTGTAATTTGGAATGTTTGATTAGAAGATTGCCTTCACCATATTTTAATTCTTCTACTTCGAGAGGCTAACAAGCTACAAACAAATGGCGAAATGTTTTCTTCGGGAAAAAAGGTTGTTTAAATGAATTGATGTCTTCCACATTTCCTCCGAGTGTTCTTGAAATTTGTTGAGGAACGAATCCCCGAGAATGCTTCCCTCCAAGCAAAGTTCGGTCAAAGATTTGATCTTGATCATCACAAATGTCTGAAAGCCACATTGGCAAGTTAAGAAGAAAAAAGGATTACCGATATCCTATATACATACATCCTCCATAACAAGGTCATCTAGAGCCTTGGTCTTTTTCCTTTGCATTAGTTTATACTTCAACTTCCACAGGTTCTTGTCCTCTGCTACGTCATCTTGTTTAAGTTTTCCATGTATAATTATCTAAGTTTTCCATGTATAATTATCTTATGGATTGTTGGAATATACGGTCTTATACCCTCCATCACATAAATATCTCTTTACGTACGTAGTGATTGATTCCTCTTTAGTAGTCCAACTGCTGTGGTTCCATAGCACAATCGTTTTCCTCATTATGGGCTATTCTTCATAGTACAATCTTAGAGAGGGTTTCATTTCTTCTACTGTGTCTGATGTTTGACGTTTGTGAACTGAATGTAAGTTGCCAACAGTAACTCAAAAAATTACAAATAAGAAGTCTTCATGTGAAATCTTACTTTTTGACAAGCCTTGATTGTAAAAATAATACCAAGAAACTCGACCCAAAAGCCAATATCTAATCAAACAAAAATCTATCCATGAGGACAGAGCACTGTGCAAACAACTAATTAGGGGGCAAAGTTGGCGATTGCATAAGAATGAGAATTCTTTCGGAAAAACTTGAGTTAACAGAAGCCAGGGGGATAGAGACTATATAGAAAATGGGAGCTATTCAGTATCTTTCAAACTTATATCCTATCTACACATTGCATTAACAAATATAGATAATAAGGTTACCTTAAAATGCAAAAATACATGAACATGATGATGTCTAGCTCATAATAAAATGACATGCTTACATATCGTTTCACATCATTGTCCATTACATCAGAGCAATCCTTGTAAACCATTAAGTTGTCCTCTTGCACTGATGGCTTATCGACTCTTTGCATGCAAATAAGTTAAGCTCTTGTAAGCTATATTGTCAGCCTCCTGATCTATTTAATACTAATTACTGTGGAATGACAAATAGATAACAAATACTAAAGTAACCAGCTAGTAACTGACTCGATAACTTTATATCTGAAATTCCAAATTCTTATTATCATCAATCTACCATTTTGCCAAATCTTATATTGTAACAATGTACCAATCTTCTATCCACTTCGCGTTAGTATGTAGATGTATAAAAGTGAAAATGATTCCTCACGACTTTCTATCCCTTTACTTCCAAATATAGAAAGATAGGAAATCCTTGAGTGTCAATATCTGAATGATTATCACATTGAACATTAGTCGACCATTAGTCCAGATTCCATCTGTTCTTAATTATCTTCCATAACACCACATATGTAGCCAGCTAAACATCAACATATTCTGGATCAGAGATCGTGATCAGAATAGGGAAAGAGGTCAAGCTTCAAGTCTACCTGGTTGACATAATTTGCATTTGGCTTATACAATGGAGAATATGAACTTGTCGAGACATCCACATCCTACCTCAAAACTTGGATGATTTCATAGATAAAGAACTATTGGGCTTCCACTATGCATTTCTTTCGTTGCACATTTTTTTCAGGAGTCTCTTACACTATTATATAGCAAAGCTTAGTAAGTCTGAAAAACAATTTCGCTCACTTCATTAGTTTCTGCAACCAAGAATAGCCCGTGCATCTTCAGATAGAGTAGTGTTCTTACATAACTTCTGAAGGTCAACATAACCTATAAGAGCATCTTCGAAGTTTGAATCCTCTAGCTTTGCATTATCAAATGTTGATCCTGATAGAACTGCATTCTTGAAATTAGCACCTTGCAAGTTTGACCCATCAAATACAACACGGTCCAAGATGGCATTTGTGAAATTAGCCCCTGCATTGACCATGGAAAGCGATAATGTGAGATAAGTTCTTTTAGAGCATAGTAAGTTGAGAGAGCTTTAATAAAAGAAATTACTATCATGCTAATAAGGTCATGCTCAATGCAGTAATATCACTGGTTTGGAGTTAGAAACTATTCAAGTCCAGGACTCAAGAGTCCATTCTGCCCTGATCCTGCCTTTTTGCTGCAGCTCTACTTTCTACCAAAACAATGATGCATTCTGTCCCTTCTAAATTCATCACAGAATATCTGTCTGAACACATTATGAAAATGGCTTCTTTTCCCTGTACTCCACAATAATAGTCTCATTTCTTATAATGAAAAGCTATACTCATGATTTCTAGTCCTGAAACATTGTCAAAAAATCCCTCTGCCTTCAATGCACTGAAAAGTGCTTTACTTTTTCTGCATGATAATAATCTTACTTCTTTGAATGACAGACTCTATTCATGAGTTTGACTCCCAAAAGAGGGGTATTTCCTGATGGATCTCATGAAGAAAAAGTTCTCCTATACTATTGGCCACACGGTGATGAACCATTATCTAAATACCCAAATTGAAAGCATGAGTCAAATGTCAGATGATCAACATCAATGCCCATCATGACATTGAGATTACAAGCCAATTAATCAAATAAAATCATCCTTTGTGCACTCAAACACATTCCTGATGTACCAAGTGAAGCTATGTTCTCTAAGGAAATGCATTATGATTCAAAACCATATTACGTGAAAGCCATCAGAAACTTGCCTTTGAAGCTTGCACCTACTGCATAAGCCTTGGACATAGTAACCTCGGTCATGTCAGCACCATCAAACTTTGCATCAGACATCAAAGCCGCAGATAATGTCTTGCCTTTCAAATTAGTTGTGTCATTAGTATAATCACAGAATCTTAGATCAAGTAATTTGTCTGCAACACCATTTGCTTGCCCAATTGTATTCCCAACAAACGCTCTCTCACAACGACCAGGATCAGTTGAAAGTGGCGGCAATTTCTGTGTGAACATTCACCTCAACATCAAATCAATTAAAGGTTACTGCCTTACAGTTCAGTTCTTTTCGACATGCATGTAGAGATTCTGTTAGTAAAATGTTGTTTCTTCTAATATGACCAGTATTACTACAATTTACCACTGCAGCTGATGCTGACGGGGCTAACGAGCATATATTGAATATAGTAGCTGCAGCACAGAGTCCACAAGCAATCTGTGTAGGCAAATTACATGCCTGCTTTTCAGGAACCTGAGCTGCAATTTTGACTCCTCTCTCTCTCTCTCTCTCTCTCTCTCTCTCTCTCTCTCTCTCTCTCTCTCTCTCTCTCTCTCTCTCTCTCTCTCTCTCTCTCTCTCTCTCTCTCTCTCTCTCTCTCTCTCTCTCTCTCTCTCTCTCTCTCTCTCTCTCTCTCTCTCTCTCTGTGTGTGCATACCATAGAGGATGCGTCTACATCTCGAGCTTCAACTCACTCTACACAAACTCACTATGGCACTCATCTACTCAGACTAGGCTCTCGACATAATCTCGTTATCTATAACGGGATGGCTCGGTGGCCTATCTCAGGAGGATTGACATGCATACCACACTGAGTCACAAATGGCGGGGGAAGTATAGTAGATTACATCATGGATCCAGAGAGGCCACCCACCTACTTACCTCATTCACAATCCCACCCATACCCATTGGGGCTGATTCGAAGCTCAGCTCATATGAAGAGACCAAGGCGCTACAAGCACGAGGCCAAGGGGCTACGAGCACGAGGCAAGGCATGTTTTAGACAAGCTTTCTCCACTATTGATCACATTTTCATTTTGCGTTGCCTCATTGACGGGGCAAGGATGCAGAAGAAGAGATTATATTGCTGCTTTGTGTACTTCCGCAAAGCTTTTGATACAGTGCCACGAGAGAGGCTCTTCCGACGCCTCCAGAGCTTGGGAGTACCATCGAGGATGATTTGGGCCATCTATGCACTCTATGAGCAGGTGACTCGGAGGGTACACTGTCCAAGAGGTTTGTCTCAGGCCATTGCTAGCACCATCGGTGTTAAGCAAGGGTCTCCACTCTCCCCCACTCTATTTGGTCTCTACATCGATGAGATTGAGGACTACATTGGACTACATTCTCTGAGTTAGAGGAGAGGGTGCAAACCTCACAGGTACACATGTCCACATTTTATTATATGTTGATGACATTGTATTGATTTCAGAGTCAGCAGGGGGATTACCGCGCCACCTGGATGCCCTTCATGATTTTTGTACAAAGAAGGGCTTGACACTAAACCTTGGCAAGTCCAAGGTCATGATCTTCCACACCTCCCCCATGGTGAGGAAAGGAGCAGGATTCACAACTGGCAGTGGACAGATTGAGGTGGTCACTTCCTGTCACTTCCTATGTCTACCTCGGAATCACGTTCACGAGCTTGCCCGGCCCCTTAAGCATGAGACAGGCAGCCACCGATAGACTCATACGAGGATATGCAGCTTTAGCCATGTTAGAGCAGAGATGTCACCAAGTACACTTCCGGGAGCCCCGCACGAAGGCGTGGCTATTTGACACACTAGTCGGACCAGCTATGATGTATGCTACGACAGTTTGGGCCCCAAGCCTCACAGTCAGCCAGTAGAGTGCGATCAAGAGGCCACAGGTATGTATGATCTCGCAACTATTTCGTGGGAAACAATCAGTGCCACATGACATCATCAGGGAAGAGCTAGCTGCACCACCCATGGTAGTAGATGCACTATTCCAGACTATCTTCTTTATTCAGAGGATGAGGGAGCTCCCTACAGAGAGACTCACACACACAGCTTTTGAGGCATCTATACAGATATCAGAGTCAGGATATGAGAGAGCTTTGTACACTCAGGTTAGAGTCTGGTTTGATAGTCATGGACTTGATATGGACAGATTGCCGCCTTTTCAGTATGACCCAAAATCACCTCACATCCAAATCTCCTGTCGTGAGAGGAATGTTGTGCTCAAACAGGATCTCTTGCAGCTCTACATTAGTTAGACAAAGCACACACCACACATGTGATCGAGACTATCGCACTACTGAGACCAGTTCTTAGACATATTAGCGGACGGTTTCATCAAGCAACCATGCTACATGGATACTTACATGCCCCATAGCTCGAGGGTAGCGATTAGCCAGTAGAGAGTCTCGTTACACCGATTAGAGATTGAGACAAGCAGAGCCGCAGACATTCCCAGAGAGGAGCGGATATGCATGGTATGCAGAGTAGAGATGGAGGATGAGGAGCACTTTGTATGCAGGTGTAGCGCATACAATGACATCAGAGGAAGATACGAGACTCTGTTTATAGGGCAACCCACCCTCCAAGAGATCATGGACTCTAGAGACCAGTGATGGCTCGGGCGATTCTTACTAGAGATACAGAGTCACAGAGATTCCCTACTCCATCCTATTGCAGCGGCTCAGACACAAGGGAGACTGAGTCAGCTCATTGACTTCTTTGTTCCACGACGTGGAGCTTCCCTTCCCCCCTCAGCTCACACACCGAGAAGGGTGACTCTTCAACAGGCTCACACCTCTCGAGCTAGGAGACGACCCCATGCTATAGGATATCGGGCCCCGAGACTTCACCAACACCAGATTGCCGAGATCCAACCTCGTGATCATCGCGCCATGGAGGAGAGACGATCCCAAATGGCTGATCTCGTTGCGGCCATCAGGGCGACCCTGACTCCACCTCCACGAATGTACCACATTTTACACCCCCCCCACTAATACAGGATGGAGCTAGTTAGTCGTTTCAGATGCATTCTCATGCTTGTTGTACTACCCCCTCCAAGAGATCATGGACTCTAGAGACCAGTGATGGCTCGGGCGATTCTTACTAGAGATACAGAGTCACAGAGATTCCCTACTCCATCCTATTGCAGCGGCTCAGACACAAGGGAGACTGAGTCAGCTCATTGACTTCTTTGTTCCACGACGTGGAGCTTCCCTTCCCCCCTCAGCTCACACACCGAGAAGGGTGACTCTTCAACAGGCTCACACCTCTCGAGCTAGGAGACGACCCCATGCTATAGGATATCGGGCCCCGAGACTTCACCAACACCAGATTGCCGAGATCCAACCTCGTGATCATCGCGCCATGGAGGAGAGACGATCCCAAATGGCTGATCTCGTTGCGGCCATCAGGGCGACCCTGACTCCACCTCCACGAATGTACCACATTTTACACCCCCCCACTAATACAGGATGGAGCTAGTTAGTCGTTTCAGATGCATTCTCATGCTTGTTGTACTACCCCCTCCAAGAGATCATGGACTCTAGAGACCAGTGATGGCTCGGGCGATTCTTACTAGAGATACAGAGTCACAGAGATTCCCTACTCCATCCTATTGCAACGGCTCAGACACAAGGGAGACTGAGTCAGCTCATTGACTTCTTTGTTCCACGACGTGGAGCTTCCCTTCCCCCCTCAGCTCACACACCGAGAAGGGTGACTCTTCAACAGGCTCACACCTCTCGAGCTAGGAGACGACCCCATGCTATAGGATATCGGGCCCCGAGACTTCACCAACACCAGATTGCCGAGATCCAACCTCGTGATCATCGCGCCATGGAGGAGAGACGATCCCAAATGGCTGATCTCGTTGCGGCCATCAGGGCGACCCTGACTCCACCTCCACGAATGTACCACATTTTACACCCCCCCACTAATACAGGATGGAGCTAGTTAGTCGTTTCAGATGCATTCTCATGCTTGTTGTACTACCCCCTCCAAGAGATCATGGACTCTAGAGACCAGTGATGGCTCGGGCGATTCTTACTAGAGATACAGAGTCACAGAGATTCCCTACTCCATCCTATTGCAGCGGCTCAGACACAAGGGAGACTGAGTCAGCTCATTGACTTCTTTGTTCCACGACGTGGAGCTTCCCTTCCCCCCTCAGCTCACACACCGAGAAGGGTGACTCTTCAACAGGCTCACACCTCTCGAGCTAGGAGACGACCCCATGCTATAGGATATCGGGCCCCGAGACTTCACCAACACCAGATTGCCGAGATCCAACCTCGTGATCATCGCGCCATGGAGGAGAGACGATCCCAAATGGCTGATCTCGTTGCGGCCATCAGGGCGACCCTGACTCCACCTCCACGAATGTACCACATTTTACACCCCCCCACTAATACAGGATGGAGCTAGTTAGTCGTTTCAGATGCATTCTCATGCTTGTTGTACTACCCCCTCCAAGAGATCATGGACTCTAGAGACCAGTGATGGCTCGGGCGATTCTTACTAGAGATACAGAGTCACAGAGATTCCCTACTCCATCCTATTGCAGCAGCTCAGACACAAGGGAGACTGAGTCAGCTCATTGACTTCTTTGTTCCACGACGTGGAGCTTCCCTTCCCCCCTCAGCTCACACACCGAGAAGGGTGACTCTTCAACAGGCTCACACCTCTCGAGCTAGGAGACGACCCCATGCTATAGGATATCGGGCCCCGAGACTTCACCAACACCAGATTGCCGAGATCCAACCTCGTGATCATCGCGCCATGGAGGAGAGACGATCCCAAATGGCTGATCTCGTTGCGGCCATCAGGGCGACCCTGACTCCACCTCCACGAATGTACCACATTTTACACCCCCCCACTAATACAGGATGGAGCTAGTTAGTCGTTTCAGATGCATTCTCATGCTTGTTGTACTACCCCCTCCAAGAGATCATGGACTCTAGAGACCAGTGATGGCTCGGGCGATTCTTACTAGAGATACAGAGTCACAGAGATTCCCTACTCCATCCTATTGCAGCGGCTCAGACACAAGGGAGACTGAGTCAGCTCATTGACTTCTTTGTTCCACGACGTGGAGCTTCCCTTCCCCCCTCAGCTCACACACCGAGAAGGGTGACTCTTCAACAGGCTCACACCTCTCGAGCTAGGAGACGACCCCATGCTATAGGATATCGGGCCCCGAGACTTCACCAACACCAGATTGCCGAGATCCAACCTCGTGATCATCGCGCCATGGAGGAGAGACGATCCCAAATGGCTGATCTCGTTGCGGCCATCAGGGCGACCCTGACTCCACCTCCACGAATGTACCACATTTTACACCCCCCCACTAATACAGGATGGAGCTAGTTAGTCGTTTCAGATGCATTCTCATGCTTGTTGTACTACCCCCTCCAAGAGATCATGGACTCTAGAGACCAGTGATGGCTCGGGCGATTCTTACTAGAGATACAGAGTCACAGAGATTCCCTACTCCATCCTATTGCAGCGGCTCAGACACAAGGGAGACTGAGTCAGCTCATTGACTTCTTTGTTCCACGACGTGGAGCTTCCCTTCCCCCCTCAGCTCACACACCGAGAAGGGTGACTCTTCAACAGGCTCACACCTCTCGAGCTAGGAGACGACCCCATGCTATAGGATATCGGGCCCCGAGACTTCACCAACACCAGATTGCCGAGATCCAACCTCGTGATCATCGCGCCATGGAGGAGAGACGATCCCAAATGGCTGATCTCGTTGCGGCCATCAGGGCGACCCTGACTCCACCTCCACGAATGTACCACATTTTACACCCCCCACTAATACAGGATGGAGCTAGTTAGTCGTTTCAGATGCATTCTCATGCTTGTTGTACTACCCCCTCCAAGAGATCATGGACTCTAGAGACCAGTGATGGCTCGGGCGATTCTTACTAGAGATACAGAGTCACAGAGATTCCCTACTCCATCCTATTGCAGCGGCTCAGACACAAGGGAGACTGAGTCAGCTCATTGACTTCTTTGTTCCACGACGTGGAGCTTCCCTTCCCCCCTCAGCTCACACACCGAGAAGGGTGACTCTTCAACAGGCTCACACCTCTCGAGCTAGGAGACGACCCCATGCTATAGGATATCGGGCCCCGAGACTTCACCAACACCAGATTGCCGAGATCCAACCTCGTGATCATCGCGCCATGGAGGAGAGACGATCCCAAATGGCTGATCTCGTTGCGGCCATCAGGGCGACCCTGACTCCACCTCCACGAATGTACCACATTTTACACCCCCCCACTAATACAGGATGGAGCTAGTTAGTCGTTTCAGATGCATTCTCATGCTTGTTGTACTACCCTTTTGCATATAAACTATCATAGATATCGCACTCCATACACCCCCCACTTTCATGGGTATCTCCACATGCATACTACAAGAGATCCCTCCCTCCCTCGCTCCCTCCCTCCCTCCCTCCCTCCCTCCCTCCCTCTCCCCCCCCTCCCCCCCTCCCCCCCCTCCCTCCCTCCCTCCCTCCCTCCCTCCCTCCCTCCCTCCCTCCCTCCCTCCCTCTCTCTCTCTCTCTCTCTCTCTCTCTCTCTCTCTCTCTCTCTCTCTCTCTCTCTCTCTCTCTCTCTCTCTCTCTCTCTCTCTCTCTCTCTCTCTCTCTCTCTCTCTCTCTCTCTCTCTCTCTCTCTCTCTCTGTGCGCGTGCGCGCACGTGCCCCCGCGCGTGCACCCGTGCGTGCATTGCGAAACCCTACTCTGCATGAGAGAGATGATGTGTAGGTGTGCAAGAAATCCTACTTCACTGAGCTTGACAAGTTCTTGTATCAAACTAAAGGTCCTCTGAGATCTATCCACACAAAGAGAAACCCTCACACTGAGCTATCCCCCAACATGACCAACTGAAATGCTATGATGAGCGGGTGAAAATCCTAGATTTGGGAGAATGCTAGCTCTCTAGGGTTTCTCAAAAATGGAGTTCTTTCTCCAACACATACTTACCCAATGACCATGAAGTACATATAATATTGTGAACTCCTACAAATGGCCAAAATGGTGACTAGAAAATTTGAAAAGAATATCCTTGGAAAGATCTCAAAGAGAACTCCAAGGTAGAATGGCAAAAAAAGTAAAAATAATGTATATATGGAAAGTCCTTGGGCCTTTACACCCAAAACCTCCCATTTAAAGAGGCTCATTTAAGCTATGTATACTTTAACTCTCACTCGTTGAATGCAATGTTGATATTGTGCCTTTCAAAGGTACTCAATGAAAAGTTAAAACATATGCAAGATTCTAAGTGGTATTAATCTCATGTAGTGAGATTGGACCATTCTCACTGACCTCTCTAATGAAATAATAATTCACATCAATGTGTTTTGTGCATGCATGGAACATGACACTCTTAGTTAGGTACAAATATGAAGGTCGAATAAGGCCCTTTATATATGGAAAATACATATTACATATGGAGAGTATTAGGCCTATATAGTATAAACCTGACAACATCCCACTTAAGCGGCCAAATGGGCTTCTTTAAGCTTATGAACTCCCACTAGTTCAATGCAATCTTGATGTTGTGCCTTTGAAGTTTGAATTGCACTTCATGAGAAGATATGTAGGATTCTATTCTTTTGTAGTAAGATTAGGTCATCCTCAATCACCTTAGTGACAAAGTGATAGCATATATCAATGTGTTTTGTGCATGCATCGAACATAACACTTAGCAACACAAGTAGCACCCTTGCTATCACATTGTAATATCACATTGTGAGGAGGCAGTGACTAGAACCGTGTTTATCACAATGTAAGCCAAGATCACCACATAAGCATGCTAATCATATGATTTCTTTGAAAGCTTCAATAACTGAAATATATTCAGCATCAATGGTAGATAATACAAGTATCCTCTCCAATCTAGAGCACCATGAAATAGCACCAATTTTGCAAGTGTAAACACATAGCCACTAGTGGACTCTCGAGTATCCATATCACCTTCCACGTCCGAATCACTTTTGAAGAAAAGCTAAAAGCTATTTTCTTGCTTATGATATTGCTCGACTCCTAGGAAACATTAGTTGTTTCACTGTCAAACAGCCCCAACTTGACCTTTGATGGTATGAGGGGTTCTATTCTGAATGAAGAGATTAAAAGGAAAGCAAGCAGAGAGGGAAGTGGTTCAGCAAATATGGCTAGAGGTAGAACAGAGAAAAAAGGTGGAAGTGTACAAAGAAAACAGAAGTAAAAGCAAAGGCAAAGGTGGTGTGATTTGCTACCAATGTGGTAGAAAAGTTCACAAGAAGCCACATTGCAAGTTCTACACATCAAAGTTAGAAAGAAAGAAGAACACAGATGACAAAAAGAAGAAGGGCACTAAGAATGAGGCACAAGATAACTCCAAGGACAAAGGAAAAGAGAAGGTTAACGTGGCTTCTAGTGTAGTCATTGAGAAGTTATCTAATATGGAAGACATTCTATGTGCTACTATATAATCCGATGATGCATATGTACATGATGCTTCCACTCTATGCCATGCACAAAATATGCAGATCACTAAAGGTGATCTTATTAAAGCCTTGCTTACTGTGAATGATGCACTTTCACAAACTTGGATTGTGGATTCAGGTGCATCATTTCATATGAATCCAATCAAAGAGTGTTTTTCTAGTTTTCATGCAGAAAATCATGGCCATGTTTACCTTGGGAACAATTATGCATGTTCTATTGAAGATATTGGCACTATGCACTAGTCTTTGGGTGATGTCAATGAGTTGATTTTGCATAATGTGTTATGTGCCACGCATCGAGAAGATCTTATTATCAATTGGACAGATGGATATGCATGGATATAGGATATAGCATTGTCTTTGAAAAAGGCTGATTGTAAAAAGCACTAAGAAAGGTACACTTTATTGCTCGCATGAGAAAACCTTGTCGGGCAAATTTATAGCTTTGGCTGAGATTAATTCTCACATGGAATTATGGCATAAAAGGCTTGGTCACATGAACCAAAAAGACCTTGACAAATTATGTAATTTTGTCATGTTTGATGCTAAAGGCACAAAACTTGACTTTTGTAATGAATGTCAATATGGTAAGCAAATAAAGAGTTCCTATTATTGTAGTGTCTCTCATAAGTCTAATGTGCTCGATCTTGTTCACTCAAGTGTTTGTAGCATGCTCACCAAATCTATGGGGGGTGCTCTTTACTTTGTTTCTTTGTTGATGACTACTCTAGGAAGCTTCGGGTTTATTTGTTGGAATACAAGGATGAAGCCTTTGCTGCATAAGCATTTAAGAAATATAATGCATTTGTGATCACCCAAACAAGTCGAAAGCTAAAATGCTTACATAAAAATAATGGAAGTGAGTTCATAAGTGCTGAATTCAATAGATTTTGTGAAAATCTTGCTATTAAGAGGGAGTTAGCAGTCCCATACAGCCCCTCTTCTAATAGTGTGTGAGAGGGTGAGATGCATGTTGTCCAAAGCTAATCTCTCTCATGGATTTTAGGGAGGCTCTTAAAACTGTAGTTCATGTTTGTAATCATTTCCCTCACATGTCTTAAAAGGTGGCATTCCGAAAGAGGTTTGGTCACCCAAACCTGCTTCATATGACCATCTATGCATCTTTGATTGTGATGCTTTTGGGCATATAAGGCTTGAGTTGAGGAGCAAGTTAGATGCAAACTCCATAAAAGGAATCTTCATGGGTTATAGAGATGAAGGTGAAATGGGTTACAAGATATGGCTCCCTTAAATCAAGAAGGTAATATGCAGCCAAGATGTTGTATTCAATGAGGCAAGGATTCTCAAAAACAATTGTGCCTCTAAAGGTGACCATAAAAGAGTCAACTTTAGCATATGCAGCCACCTTCTAAATCTGAGATAAACCCTTAGGATGCACCACATATGGCTGGAAATAAGCCAGTGATAATTGAGCCAGAGGATGTTGGACAGCAAATTGAGGCTCTTAAAGGGCATATGCAGCCACCTATTCATGCTGAAAACAGGGTTGGAAATGATGTACAGCAGTCCATTAACAATGAGGAAGTTGATATATCTCCTCATGTAGATTCATTGCCAAAAAATGTGGATAATTGCATAAGAAGATCTACACATCCTAGGAGGCCTGTGAACATTTATGACCCCTCAATACATTACATCATGTTATCGGATGAGGATGAGCCTCTCACTTATAAAGAGGCAAAGCTATATGAGCACAAGGAGTTAGCCATGCAGGAAGAGATAATTATTAGACAATGTATCTACATCAATATGGATGTTAACATCGTGATCATGAGACTTCTGTCCACCATAAGATCAAACTCCCCTTTATAAAACTTTTATAAACAGAGGTGAGCATACCTTCGAGCCCATTTCGCCTTCCTCCCTATAACCAAACTTAATTCCTTTGTGAACTTTGCATCAAGCGTATGCCTAAACTCATTCCTCGATTCATTCCTCGATTTATTCCTCGATTCATTCCTCGATTCATTCCTCTTCTCATGTTTAATGTGCACAAAGATATCATAGCTAAGGATGAAGAGACCTTTCGACATTTTGTTAGGAAACTTAGCACTTGTCTACTATAGATGATCATATGAGGTTAATTTGTCAAACCAGACCTCTTAGGGATACCACCTTTTAACATTGTGCGAGGAAATCTAACACGTGTCTACTACAATTTTAACAACCTCAACCCAAGGCTTGTTATGATGTTAAATTGTAGACAGCATGCATTTCACCCTCATACTTGATGTTCTATTATAGCTTTCAGCCAATCCATCAGAGAAGGGGTTATCTGGGGTAGTTATCTTTCCAGCGTAACCTCAACTAGCACCTCCAGTGCACCTACAACACAAGGTGTCATTGTAAATTGTTATTTTTACACAAGACCAAACTAACTATTGTGTCTTTCTCGTAACTTACCAGTGCTTGGTAGACACAGAGCGACGTGGTCAGTGTGGGACAGGCCTGCAAGCATTGCAACAGCGAGATCACAAACAACGAGAATCACAATAGTTCTTCAGTTTTAATCCTCAATTCTGACTAAATCTGGAAGCCAAACATACGTATACGCTTTACTATGGATTGGTAGAAACCAAATACCCAATTATGCTCGTGTACCTACGAAGATTAGGGATTTGAATTGTTAATGGTCGAGAATATGTGCGACGATCACATAAATATCAAGACCCCAAACCAGTTATATGGAGTTAGAATGCCCATTCAGTCTGCATTCTTTCCGGATTCTGAGATGGCTTTGAGTCGCACGCACACACAACTGTTTTAGCTTCACATCCCTAAACGTGATCCTTTTTTCGAAATATGATAACAATTAGAAGAAGAAGTGTGATAGAGACGGATAAATTACAGAGATGGAGATATACTATAGAAGTAGAACAGGTAGGATTTCAAAGGGAGTGGCTGAGACAGTTCAGGATAGTAGATATTTAGATAATTAGATCCGAAAGGGAGGAAACTCCCATCAACAAGTATTAGCTGAGCTTCGACTACAGCGTTCTCTTTCTCCCCCATGCCCAAGGGAGCGCGTGTGCGCACGTGCCCACGAATTGAATATATGATATATGCAGTGAAAATAGAACCTGAGCAGCGAATGGAGATACAAGGGACCCCAGAGACGGAGATCGTGAGAGGTTTCTGCAAACCAATGCCTGCCCTTCCAGAGCTAATGAAGGGAGATGACAATGAGGACGCACTGAGGGGACGCACGTCGAGCAACGTCGTAGTCATGGCCATGGAAACGGATAGGGAGAGCTCCAATCGAGTTGCCACGCGCGATATAAAATCAGTCGGATGGGAAGGAGAATACGCATATATGGCAGTATTAGGATTAGACAATCTATGGGGTTTGTTTTTTTTTTCCCCCTAATTTTAAGGTCTTCAAACCTTCAGCACCAGTCTATGGACTTCGGCCCTCGAGCAGGAGTCGTTACGGCCTTTGAGCAAGGTGGACTACGCTTTAGAGTCCATTTAAATCACTGTCTGTGTTGGGATCTAGGGCCATCTCTTTTCAAGTTAAGTTTTGTGAATCTTTGGGCTTTGGTCGTGTTAGGTATCTAATCTCTGAAGTATTTTGATAGCGATGCACCACGGTGAACTCTCTTTCTCAGAGAGCTCCACGAAGATACCCTCACAGTAGAAACTCAAACTTCGGCATCGCACACAGCAATCCACAAAGGGGTAGGACACTATATGTTTTATTAAAGAACATGGACAAAAGTGTCTAATGGCCATTTGGCTTTTCCCATGGACACTAACGATAACAATCTCCCACTAAAGGCCAATATGGCCAAAGTGTTTATGGGAGAAAAATAAAGAACGATAAACAATATCTGAGTGTAAGTATACAAACTATACCCCCAACCTGATGGGCATGTTACACAATATACAAGTAATTGTGTAAGATCGTGGATCAAGTAACCCCCATAAAGTGGCAACAATATCGAAAGGTATCTTGTGGTAGAGCTTTGGTCAAAGCATCTACAACATTATGTCGAGTATGAACCTTCTCAAGAATAATGTGCTTAGTGGCTAAGTAGTCTCTAATGAAGTGATATTGCACCCCAATGTGCTTGGTCTTTGCATGATAGGTTGGATTCTTAGCCAATGCAATGGCACTCTTACTATCACTTAGTAAAGGAGGTACATGTTGAGGTATATCTATATCACAAGCAAGATGGGAAAGCCACAATGCTACCTTACATGCCTCACTTGTTGCAACATACTCTACTTCTGTAGTGGACACAGTTGTACATTCTTGAAGACGAGATCTCCAAGAGATAGCACCTCCAGCAAAATGAAAAATGTACCCTAATGTAGACTTATGATTGTCTACACAAACATCATAATCAGAATCTGTGTAACCAATAATGGATGCTTTCCCTGTACCCAAGCATTTTCACTTGTCCTTACTGCCACTCAGATATCTCAAAATCATCTTAATTGCTTCCCAATGCTTCTTGTTAAGATTAGACGTATATCTACTCACAAATCTCACCGCAAATGCAATGTCTGGTCTCATAGCTACCATAGCATACACGAGACTATCGACAGCAGACTGATAAGGAGTTTTGGTCATGAGTTCATTTTCCTCATTTGATTTGGGCCAATCATCCTTGCTCAATTTCACATATGTGGGTAAAAGTGTAATAGATGCCTTTCCACCCTCCATATTGAACGTGTGAAGTACTTTGGATATGTACTCACTTTGAGACAAGTATATGCATCTTTTACTCTTATCACGTGTAACGTGGATGCCAAAAATATGTTTGGCATCCCCCAGTATACTCGCCCCCATTATCTGAACGTAAAGCTTTGAGCTTAGTTCCTTTTTCAGTCTCGATTGAAGCAAGCCATTTTTTGAAGGTAGGAAATACCTCATCCTTCGATTTGATATGATATACCCAGACTTTTCTAGTAGCATCATCTATGAAAGTGACAAAGTAAAGAGGACCACCTAATGACCTTGTGGGCAAAGGACCACACACATTTGTATGAACAAGATCTAAAGGAAGAATTGAAGAGTCAATGTGTGTTTTATGCACATTGTTAGTTTTCTTTCCATATTGACAATGCTCACAAAATGAAAAATCAGAGAAACATAACACAAGTAATTAGCCAAAATAAGAAAGTTTTTCCATTCCACTACGAGATATGTGGCCCAAATGGCCATGCCAAATACAAGTCATATGTTTTTCAGTAACAGCTCACAAGTGTTCTTTTTGTGATGTAAATAAAGGATAAAGTGAGCCAACTTTGCTTCCTTTTGCAATAATCATACTGCCTTTTGATATACGAAAGGATTGAGCATAGAAAAACACCTTGTAACCAAGGTCATCAAGTTGATCAACTCACATCAAACTACATGATAAGTGAGATACATGGATGACATTATGCGTATTAAATTTTGAACCATCAATGAATTGCACAACCACATCTCCAATCCCAACAACACCACATGGGTAAGAGTCAGCAAGTCTCACAGTACTAAGAGACTTTGCTGCATAAGTAGAGAACCATTCTCTATGTGGTGTCACATGGAAAGAAGCACCAGAATCTAGCAGCCACATGTGGGAAAGAGAATCAGCCATAAGAGCCTTAGTAGGCACAATATTTTCAAGTGTCAACACATCAACATCATTAGAAATAGCATTGATTTCTTCAATCTTCACGATTGAAGTAGATGGTGAAGGTAACTGTTTAACATGCACATCAACATTATGCCCTTTACCTTTAGCATTCTTTAATGCATAGAAGTCATTCTTCATGTTTCCTTTCTTATGACAATAATGGCATTCAATAT
Organism: Ceratopteris richardii; assembly: GCA_020310875.1. Taxonomy (NCBI): domain Eukaryota; kingdom Viridiplantae; phylum Streptophyta; class Polypodiopsida; order Polypodiales; family Pteridaceae; genus Ceratopteris; species Ceratopteris richardii. Next base: position 59,787,969 of record CM035443.1, read on the forward strand.
CCCTCTTCCTTGATTTACTTCTACTCTTTTTCTGTTGACCATTATTTTCCTTATTCTTGCTCCTACCACATTGTTGATTCTTTCCTTCGAAAGAATCATGAACATTATATGCATCTCCACTCTGAGTGTGAACCATTGATTTTCTACGAATCCTACTCACTCAAGAGTGCTCCCATATGTCATCATAGACCAGTTTACCACTAGGTGCACTGTTGCTAATAGTTGTGCAAAATGTATCCCATGACGATAGCAAGGTGCATAACAACAAGAAGGCTTTCATTTCATTACCCATATCCATTTTCTAACCTTGTAACTGGGAGAATATAGCATCAAAATCATGCAAAGGTCATATAACTTTCTCATCGGATGCACTTTATTTGATGTCGTTTCTTTTTCATATGTATTGCATAACTTCTTCCAAAGCTCCTTTGCACTTTCACAGTCCAATATTATAAAGTAAACATTATTTCCAAGGTGCAATCGAATGGTAGACCTTGCCATTTCATCCAACCCATCCCAATCATCTTCATCCACATCAGCAGGCTTCTTTGAGATTCAATTTAATGGCTTCCATTGTCTCCTCTGAATCAGCACATCCTTAATCTGATTCTTCCATAGAGCAAAGTTTGTGCCATCAAATTTTCAGATCTCAAAATGGTCTTTTTTCCCTGTAAGTTATAGTTCCTCCTCGAAATGTTGGCACTAGACCCTGATCCACTAGACATGCTTGAGGCCTCTCATGCCCTCATGATAGATACCTGAATAGAATGATAATGGAGCTAGAAGAGTCAAAAACACAATAAGTCTCAAAAAAGGATGACCACGTGTCAAATTGTGGGAAAAAATTCAACAATCTTCCCAGAAAAATGAACTAATGAATAGTAATGACCAACCAAAAGGATTATGTGAGAATAAATGTGCCCACACCAATAAGTAAATCAAAGAGTAAATCGACTACTATATAGTTGATAAACCAAAAAATGTGGAAAAATTTTGCTAGAGTATACTCTACAAAATGAGCATATGACCAGTGTCAAAATCTCATAAAACTGCAAGTACTAACATGTGAACCTGCATAGTGAATCACTGACTCCACTACATATAATCAACTATTCAAAAGAAGCCAACTAAGCTTCGAGCACCTATGAACAACTAGCATACATCTCCTATGGTTGAGGCTAGGTAAGTCTTCCACTTGCATCACCAAAGAGAACCCAACATTTGGGTGTCTCCCAGTTAAGAAAACCTCACCACGACCCTCTTTATCAAACATAAAATGCTTTATGCAAAAAAATGTAACTACTATATTAATGACCACATGGACGTACATAAGCGGTATCCACAGAAGCGTACATAGTGTGTATGTGTTCAATATATGCAATAAAATGACATTGAAAGGTTGAATTAAGAGGCAAAACACTAGCCAACAACATTTGCAAGTGTTTTTCAACTTTGTTATTTAGGCTCAAAAAATTTGCATAGATTTGTGTTGGCAATAAATCCGACAGCAGCCATAGACACACGCACAGAGGTAGCATGTAAAGACGGGAATGTAGTCAGTTGCGGGGGGACAAACATGTTATTTTTCAAGAAATATGCTTTATAATATTTTTCCCAAAACTCCAAACAGTGATTATTATCACTCTTCTAATATATGTACCATAGAACACCCAATTTTGTATTTATCAGCTCCATTTTGTGTAAGTTGAGGAGTCCTCGAGCTTGAGGAGCCTAGGTAGAATGATCATACCAATTTTGGTTAGTTTTAGACTTCATTTGGACCTCCAAATGACTCTGAGGACCTAATTTTTAACTATGCCAGACACTAGGTTTGAAATCGGTCAAAACTAGTCTACAAAATATAAAAATAGCTAGAGAGCTCGTTTTTGAGGTTGGTTGATGAGAGATTAGAGGTTGTTTTGAGCTTCTAAGAGTGTTCTTGAGTAATAGAGTTCATTCTTGACCTTCCATTGTGTCTTTCTTGTCTCTATCATGTGTGTGTGCATGTATGTGTGTGTGCATTGACATGTTTCTCACCATCATCTTCACTCACTTCATTCGTTCATGATCTTCATATCAATCCTATCTCTTCCGTGGATTGACAATTAAGGAGGTGGAACTTCTTAGCGTGGAGCCCATCCTAGCATAGAACAACAACTTGTGATGGCTACTCCCACCACAACTAAAACCTTTCAAGAAACCTATGGATTTACTAGTGTGTTTGAAAACACAACCCCAAATGTGAATATTCATTGTCGGAGAAGTTGAAAGAGCACTCTTCTTGATGTTCTTGAACCTGTGTAAAGAGGACTATGCACAAGTACTCCAAAATGGCTCCAAAACTCACCCCAAAAATGCTTCAAAATAGGCTTTGAAAGCAAAGAATGAAGCTTTGAGGACCCAAAACACAAGGTAAAGTTAACCTTAGTCTTTCCCCTTCTTCAAACAACACAAGAGTACAACATAGTGGAAAGAGATTGCCAGTTAAGTGAGCTTCGAGGGGAACAATACTGGGATGGGTGACCTCTCGAGAAGTACCAGGAACCTTTGTCTTCCTTTATCATTGAGGTCCTCCTTCATGCATAGCCAATAGTGCCAATGGTTACTTCGGTGACTTGGATGAGAAGTTATGCCAAGGTTGCCACCTTAGTCATAAGCCTTGGAGAGCACAGATTTTTGAGGTCATACAAATGTAGTTGAGCTTATAGTCTATGGTTGACCAAGCCACTATATATTTAATTAAACAACATATACAAAAGTGTTCGACAACCATTTGGCCTTTCACATGGACACTAACAATAACAATCTCTATTTGGTGGGATATGAAGCATCCATGAGTATTAAGCATGTCTTCACTTGTACTTTCAATGAATTTTAAATTAATATAGAGAGATTAAGCTTCATCCAAATTTTTTAAAAGAAAAAAATAATAAAATAATAAAATAGTAAAATAATAAAATAATAAAAAAACAATGTTGTGATCCATCCAAGCCCATTAGCTCAATTGATTGAGCCCTTTGCCTCTCAAGGTTGGGTGCAAGGGTTCAACCCTTGCAACTTACAGCTAAACACCCCTCATCACTTAGGTGGTGAGATATTAAAACTAGCCTCTTCAGGGGATCATTGGGCCTTACGGCTATCCAATTCACAATAGTTATCTCATCTAGCTTTTGTGTGATCCTTTCCCATTATTTATCTTAGTCAGCATTAGGGTTCTATTACATCCTAGTAGTTGCTAGTCATCCAACCCCTCCTTTGAGGGATTCAGAGGGGGGGGGGGTATGCCCACCTTTGAGGACACCATTTCAGATTTCTAGAGGCATAGTAAATTGGCAAAATTTAGATGACCAAAGCATGCATGCTCAACCTTTGCATCTCAGATAGCCTGAGAATCTTGAACTGCACATGCTTAATCGTTGAGAGATTTTGCATAGTCTATGATCTTATACATCTCATGACATAAAATGCTAGAAGCAATAATAACATCGCCATTTGAAAAATCATGAACTGTACATTTGTCATCAATAAATTTGATAAGCAAGACGATCTTGGCTCATACTAAAACTGACAACAAATTTCAACAAATTTGACAAACAAACTGATCTCTTCTAATGCTGAAACTAACAACAAATTTTTCTTGATCTCTGGCACAAACAAAGCATCTGACAATGTGAAAGAACTACCATCAGTAGTAGTCAAAATGATCTCACCAACTCCCATGATAGGATAAGAGGAGTTGTTGGCATATGTGATAGTATTCGTTGCAGGGGTAGGCTCAAGTGAACTAAGAAAACTGCATTGTGAGGTAATATGTTTGGTTTCCCCATTGTCAAAGTACCACACATTTGCATCTATTGCAGACATACAATGTTCATGAGAAGATGGGTCATAAATGCAAACAGTAGTAAACACCCATTCTTCTTCTACACAAGATTAGCAAACTTTGTTTTAGGTGTAGAGGCCTCTACAACAACCATTGAAGCCTCCTTTTTCTTTGCCTATTTTATAGCCAGTTTTGGTCAACTCTTATGACATCATCATTTCCTTTCCATTGTTTGCACAATTGTTTTTGCTTTTCTATTTTCTTTTTGTCTTTATCTTCCCTTTTTACTATGCAAAATTAGCAAACTTTAGCTTACTAGTAGATGCTTACCTTTGGCCTTCTAACTAGCTAATAAAGCTTGAGTTGCAACATGCATAATGGACCTATTCTACCTAGACTGATCTTCTCGCAACAAAATATAGAATAACTTCTCAAATATTAAGGCATTTGGCTTGCCTTTCATCATCGATCAAAGATTAGAAGAAAAACTCTGATATGAATCTAGAAGACCATTAAGAACAGTCTGCACAAGATAACTATTTGGCAAGACTTCATCTACAAAAATCATATATTCTTTCAAATCTCTGATCTTTGTTGAAAAAATGTACATAGAATCTCCTTCATTAATATGCTCACTTTCCAACTGTTTTTGGAGGTAAGCAACATGAGCCTCATTTCTTTCCTAGCATAAAGTGGCAAGTGTATTCCAAGCATCCTTTGTTGTTTTGCATGATCGAAGATGAAGGATAATGGTATGCTTGACAAGCAAAGCTATCAATGTATGTGCTTGAGCATCTCTGCCATCCTATCAAAGTTGCTCTATAGTAGGTGCAACAAGAACCGCAACATGGAGAGGAACTTGAAGATCGCCATCTTCTATGCCATCTACATCATCTTCAATAACTGTATTTGTAGGTGTAGTAGGTCATTTTTCAACACCCTACACAATATTCCATAGTCTTTTTGCCACCAATACATGACACATCATATATGCCCATAATGGGTAATTGGTACCATCCAACTTGTTCTCAACAACCAACATACGAAATACATCATTGCTTTCAACCATGGCCACAACTAAAATACTCTAATGCAAAAGAATGATTGTATCTCAAAAAGTTGAATAGAAATACCTTCTCAAGCTCTGCAAAACATGTAATAGACTTCAAGAAACGTGTACTTGTGAGTCAAACTTGTATATATGTTTGGCACAAAAGGATAAAATTGCCTATACAAGCACTGCGATAGTGCATTTGGAGGTTAAAACAAGCCCAAATCAAAATTTTGACACCACAGGGCGAAACGGTTTTGAACTCTTAATTGTTGTGAGTATGCTCACCAATTTTTGTGCGATTTTGAAACAGTGATCAAAGGGGTGTTCACAACACCCTAGATGAAGCGGTGACCTACTATGATACCAATTTTTAGAGTTTGAGGTCTACAGAAGCATGGGAACAACAGAAGGAAGAAGAAGCTTGGAACATAAGCTCAAGAAATAAACCTACTAAAGAGGGAAAAAGTACAACGGGGGTCCTAAGTGTGTTCACACACATCAATACCAAAATATATCAACATTAACTTGATGTGCCAAAAGATGGAGCTTTTTCGGGCACGTCCAAGTCATGATGCTCTTAGGACAAGAAAAGAAAAGGTGACTTAAACTATCAGTGAAGATGGTGGTGGCAGAGGAGTGACCAACAACCAAATCAGCCATTAGGCATCTGAGCCACACACACTCAACAATCGGTGTGAAACCCTATACTCAGCCTCACAACTAGAAGTGGCCACAGTAGGCTACTGTAATAAAGTGATAGGAAGGAGATGGTTGAACCACACCCTTGACAAATAGGAGATGGTTGAACTACACCCTAAGAGAGAGGATTAGGAAGTAATCCTCAACCATGTCTTTTGGGGCAAGCGGTTACACTCCTAACCAAAGGCACTTGGGCATCCTCCATATGAAAGGGTACAAAGTAGCGCACGTTGCATTTACAAGGTATCCTAACAAAGATTGAGTTGTATCTCTTAATCTATAGGTTCGATTGAGGCATGTAAGATATTGTTGGAAAGCTCTTAGAATGGACCTTCCAAATCTAATGGGATAGCTAGAAACTATAAAGCCCTTTGGGAAACCATGGGTGGAAGATTCAGGGTTCAAGATGCCAAACATGGGTGAGAACAAGGTTCAAGACAAAGGTTGACAACAACGGCCCAAGACACCAAGTTTGTGAACATGAAGGTTCAAGACACCAAGGTTGAGGGCAAGGGTTCAAGAGACCAAGGTTGCGAACAAGGTTCAAGAAACTATGCGATGTTCAGGACATCAATTCAAGGGTACCTAGGGAGTTCAAGGGGCTGATCACCGAGGCTAGAGGGATATAAGAGTAGATCATTGAGGACAATGATTGACCAAGGTGGGAAGAATCTAGTAAAGTGATAGGAAGGAGATGGTTGAACCACACCCTTGACAGATAGGAGATGGTTGAACTACGCCCTAAGAGAGAGGATTAGGAAGTAATCCTCAACCATGGCTTTTGGGGCAAGTGGTCAGCCCATACCACTCCTAACCAAGAGGTTGTGAGTTCAATTCCTTACAACTACTTCTTGCTCAACCAAGATATGCATGAGCTACCAAGCATGAAGCAAAAACCATGGTGGGGGACACACGAGTGTCATAGCAACCAACCTAGTTAGAGTTAGAAAAAGCATGTAAATCTAGTGGTAGTGATCCCCCTTTGGGATAAAACAATCCAAGTAGCCAGACACCACTCAAGTAGCGAAAGGTACGCTTAACCGATGCTTGATGCCTGGGCAATGCATAAACCTACTCATCTATGGGACAAGAAACTAAATATTTGGTCAAGTAATGCATAAGTAAATCAAGCGTCCAACAGCCTGCTGATAGACAACAACATCAAATGCATCTCGAGCATCATGAAGAATCAATCCTAAACCTATCTCCATAGAACTGGCAATAGGTTTACAGTCTTCAAGGCCAAAACACTTCAATAATGCATCAATATATTTTGTTTAACACAAAGCTATTATGCCATCAACTTGCATAAACGGAATGCCCAAATAATGATGCAAATGCCCCAAATCTGACATCTCAAATGAGGCATGCAGATCAGCCCTAAAATCAGCAATATGCTTCTCACGGGGACCAGTGAGCAACATGTCATCAACATACACAAGAATGATCAGAAGCACATCATTTGCATGCTTAATATGTAAGGTGCTTTTAGTTGGACTATTCTCAAAACCATGTGGAATCAGAGAGACATATATCTTTTCACACCAAGCATGTGGTGCTTGCTTCAAACCATATAATGCCTTTTTCAATCTTCACACTTGGTTCTCATGCCCTTTCTGCACAAAGCCACAGGGCTAAAAAACATACACTTCTTCATGCAAGTCACCATTCAAAAATGCAATTTTAATGTCCAACTGAGGTACATTCCAACCATGATGAGCTGCAAGTGCACAAATGCTATGAACAATAGTCATTCAACATGTAGGTGCAAAGGTCTCATCAAAATTAATGCCTCTTTCCTATGCATAACCCTTTGCAACAAGCCTAGCTTTATACCTAACAACTGTTCCATCAGGCTTACACTTCAGCTTGTATACCCACTTAGTGTCAATGGCCTTCTTGCCACGAGGCAAGTCACATAAAGACCAGGTACCATTTTTCATGATAACATCATATTCTGATTGTGTAGCAACCATGCAATTTTCAAAAATTTGTACTTAATCAAATGAAACAAGCTCATTCTCATCAGAGAGACTAGAGGTAGCCATAGCATAACAATCTGATGCAAAAGAGAAACTATGAGAGCTTCAATGAGTACGATATGATAGAGCTGCATCTAATTTATTGTCACGCAAAGTCTGCACCAACCATTTGGGCATAGTATTTGCCTCCTCAATATCAGCTCTCTCATCAACAAGTGCATCATGGAAATCTGCATTAGAAATGGAATGATCTACATCATCACATGAAACCTGTAAAGGCTAAGAAGTTGCCTCATTATGACCAACACTAGACTGTCCACCCATAAAAAGAGATAGCAAAGTATCATACATGTTGTTGGAGCTAACTGATGTCTCCTTAGTACATGAAAGTAATGATTGAATAGCATCTTCCACAAAAACAACATCACGGCTAACCAAAATGCATCTTATCTGTGGATGATACAGATGATAGCCTTTGCTTTTAGAATTGTACCCAACAAAAATACATTTATGCTTTATCATCCAATTTCCTACATTGTTGTTCAGGCACTAATGCATATGCGAGACAACCAAAAACATGCACATGGGCAATAGATGGCTTACAACCATGCAAAGCCTCATATGGAGTGATATACTGCAATGCTTTAGTGGGACACCTATTAAGTACATATGTTGCACACATAATGGCCTCAAGCCAGAAACTATGTGGTAAAGCCTAAATCTTGACCATACACATTGCGATCTCCATGAGTGACTTGTTCTTCTGTTCAACAACTCCATTCTGTTGAGGTGTATACATCACTATACATTGATGTTTTATCCCATGTTCGACAAGAAATGCATTAAAGTTAGAAGACATATATTCCCCTCCCCCCCCTCCATCAGAATGAAGGGTGCCCATTTTACATGCTAATAGATTTTGAACCAAAACAAAAAATTGTTTGAAGCACATAAACACTTCAGACTTTGCTTTCAATGGATATACCCATGCATGCGTGGAAAAATCATCAATGAAGGTCACAAAGTAAAGATACTTTCCAACAAAGGGTGTCTTGATAGGACCACAAACATCACCATGAATGAGCTACAATTTTTTACTAGCTCAAAATGAACCATCTTTTGGGAATGAGGAACACTGCATTTTGCCCAAAGTACAACCTTCATGGACATGTTTACCAGAAGCCTCAAATTTTGGTAGAGAGGACACCATTTCAAATTTCCACAAGCATAGCAAACTAGCAAAATTCAGATGACCAAAGCATGCATGCCGAAGCTTTGCATTTGACATAGCCTGAGAATCATGTACTGCAGATGTTGAATCATTAATAGATTTTTCATAGTCTATGAGCTTGTACCGCCCATGACATAAAATTCTAGAAGCAATAATGATGTCGCCATTTGAAAGATCATGAGCTGTAAATCTTTCATCTACAAATTTCACAACCAATCCAATCTTGGCTAAAGCTTAAACTGATAACATATATTTCTTGATCCTTGACACAAATAAAGCATCTGAAAATGTAAAAGAACTACCATCAGTAGTAGTCAGAATGATCTTACCAACTCCTTGACAGGATAAGAGGAGTTGATGGCGCATGTGGCAATATTCCCTATTGGGGCAGACTTGAGTGAAGTGAAGAAAATGTGATGTGAGGTAATATGTGAAAGATCCCAATTAGCTACCTGCCACTCTCCTCCCAACCTTAAATAGCCCTTGCCCTTGGCACATCTAGAATCTTCTCTAAGGTCCAAACACTCCTCATATGGCCACTCTGAGGAGATGGAATAACCTCGAAGATCCGTGCTAGAGCCTTGGCTTCCCCAAGCTCTTGTCCTTGATCCAGCTAGGATCCTTGACCAAATGCAGGTAGACCAATGGTAGACCATGAAGGTCTAAATAAATCTAACACTCTTTCCCCCTTCTAGAGATCACTGTCCTCAGTGATCAAGGAAGGAAAGTGCTTGCGAATCAAAGCTTCTGATTCCGAAGTAGCATTTGTGAGTGGATGGCTAGTCCATGCTACTAAATACTCTGGTATGGAGCGATTTCGTAACTTCTGCTCCCTTTTATCAAGAACTTGAAATGGAACATCTGATTGAGATGGTCGATTTTCTAAAGCAACTAAACCATCTACAGAGTTCTCATCTCGAGAAATGTATGGTCTCAACTTGCTAACATGGAAAACTGGGTGAACTTTGCAATTATCTGGCAATTGCAATTTATATGTGATATCACTAATCTTCTTGATTACTGTCCAAGGTCCACAAAATCTAGGGGATAACTTGGGTTTCTGACCCACTGTCAATGACGAACCAAGTGGAACCTGTAAAAATACACAATCACCCTCTTGAAATGTTTGGAGTACGATGTCGATCTACAAATGCTTTCATCCTTTCAGTAGCTTGCTCGAGATTGAACTGAGCTATTTTTAAGTTAGCTTGCATATCTATCAAAAACTGTGAAGCACTTGGAGATTTTCTAGGTAACCCAATGGTAGCTGGTCTATGTGGAATAAATCCATAAATCACCTCAAAAGGTGTCAGCCTAGTAGTCTTGTGCTTCCAACTATTATAAGCAAATTCAAATAATGGGAGAAAACTATCCGAATCTGTTTGCTTCTCTAAAACATATGCCCATAGCATATCTCCAGTGTTTGATTAACTCGTTCGGTCTGATCGTCTGTCTGTGGATGCTCTCCACTACTCATCTTGATTTGAAGTTGAAGCTTATTGAACACGTGTTTCCAAAAATTTCTTGTAAACATGGGATCCCTCTCTTGAAATTATTGATTTCAGTAGACCATGCAGTCTAAAAATATTTTGAGTAAATAGTTCTGCGACTTGCGGAGCCTCCACTGATTCGTTGGTATGGATAAAGTGTGCCATTTTGCTCGAATGATCAACCACTACAAGAATAACATTCTTTTTTCATAGTAGGTTAAACCCATTATGAAGTCGATGGAAATACTATCCCAACAATACTCTGGTATCTCCAATGGTTGTAGCAGACCTGGAGTACTAATCCTCTCTGCTTTATTCACCTCACATTTAAAACACTGACTTACATAATTGTTTACATCTCTGACCATCTTTGGCCACCAAAAAGTGCATATGATCAACTGTAAAGTTTTCTCAATACTAGGATGTCCTGCACAAGGTACATCGTGGTTCTCAAAAATAACTTCTTTTCTAAACTTCCCTTCTTGGGAATTAGGCACACAAATCTTTCCCTTTCTTTTGAACAAACCTTGCTCCACTTGAAAATTAGAGAATGCTTTATCTTTATCATTTTGTGATAACTTATTGATTATAGAGTGACAATAATCATCTTCAATCTGTGAATCTTTGATCTCTTGGATTAAATCACTATCAAGAACTGTGAAGCTTATCTGATGCAAAATTTGAGATAATGCATCTGCAATTGTATTCATTTTTCCTTTTCTATATAGAATTTCCATATGAAATTCTTGCATCAACTTAGCCCATCTAGCCTGTCTCCCCAGAAGATCAGGCTGGGAACAGAAATACTTCAATGTGTGATGATTTGTGTATACTTTAAAAGTTGCACCATGCAGATAGTGTCTCCAAATCTTCAAAGCATGAACTATTGCATATAATTCTTGTTCATGGACAGGCCAATTTCTCTAAGCTGAAGAAAGTTTCTTACTTTCAAAAGCTACTGGTCTACCATCTTGAATCAAAACTACACCAACTGCGATGCCACTAGCATTAGTTTCTATTTCAAAAGGTTTTTGGGGATCTACCACCAATAAAATTGGGACACTTGAAATTGCTTATTTCAATGTGTCAAAAGCTTTCTGTTGTGCACTAGTCCATATCGACTTTTGATTATTCTGTAACAGATCTCTCAATGGTGCAACTATGTGCGAATAACTAGCAATGAATTTCCTATAGAAGCCGGATAATCCTAAGAATGATCGCAACTGGTGCTCATTTTGAGGAATCCTTTTATTTGATCTAGAAAAGTTGTAGTTGACAAACTTCTTTTGGAGGATTATCATCCCATTCTCATCTGAGCTAGAAAAAGACCACAAATCATAGGCTACAAAGGTGTGCACCTCCGCCATTGATAAATTGAGGAGATCCATACTCAAGAGTGTATTTTTACCCAAAAGTAGCTAGTTCATATGAGGGTTGATCTTGTGGTTTTCATTCGATCGACATGGTACCATGTACCACATCTCACACCTCTTTCTTGGCACAAGATGGATCTAAATAGCTTTTTGCATTCTCATGATTGTACTACCCTACACATATGACATGTATACCCACCCTAAAGATAGAGATCCATCTGGTTGGGAGAAGACTACTTTTCCCTATACAACAATTAAGCCAATGGGTCTTCCAAGATCACAATGATAGACACTGCCTCACTATTTATGGATTCTCTCTCAATTCACTTAGATAACTTCAGTGAAATTTTACATGATGACAATAGACAATGAGAGATTTCCAAAAAGCTATAGATTACTAAAAATGGAGTGGAACATAGAGAAATGACTCTACCAATACATGCTTACAATGCTAGCCTCTATCTTTTTGTAGGAGTTACTCGAGTGAGAAAACTAAGAAAATAGGGGGCAGGTTGCTTTAGCAAGCAAGGATGCTCCTACTTAGAGTTGGAAGACTCCTCGAAATCACTTTAAACACAACAATCCCTATATGAATTGGAGTTGAGATGCAAGCCTTATTTTATTGGAATTCAAAAAATCCTTTATTTTAGGGCTAATTATCCATCACTACCACTTAAAAGTTGGATATAATTCAAATTGATGTGGAGTTGAATTGAGAGAAAGTTTGGTTGGAGAATCTTGTTCATAAAATCCTCATTCTCATTATTCCATGTTGAGGCTTCAATTGAATCTTAATCTTTTAATAATTCCCTTGAGATTCAACCAATATACCATCCATCATCCCATCTCCTTGCTTTGAAGATCTTGCTTGAAGTCATATAGTTTTTTGAGTTCAAAGCTTTTGTAAACATATCTACTAGTTGATCATGACTATTCACATGTTGTGCGTATACATGTTTAGACGATAATTTCTCCCTCACAAAGTGATAATGGACCTCGATGTGTTTACTCCTTGCAAGGAACATAAGGTTGAAAGCTAGATAAACATTATTCTAAATTATAGATATTCCAACCATCAAGATATCGTGTATCGCCAGGACGAGGTATCGTGATTGCATTTAAGTGGTATTGTATCATGTTGGTTCAGTGGTATCATATCGTGTAACATAAGCAGTATCCTATCGCAGTTGAAGTGGTATCGTATCGTCATCACTTAGAAGGTATCGTATCGTGAGAAGTGAGGTATCGTCCAACTAGTGGTATCGTATCGCAAGCCACCTGTGATATCATATCATCACATAGTGGTATCGTATCGTGAGGCCAGTCGTATCGTATCATCAATGTAGGGGTATCGCATCGTCAGACACTTGGTATCGTATCGTGCCTAGATCTTGTGGTATCGTATTGTCTAGAGCAGTAACATATCATTGGGAGTTGGTATCTGTTTGTAGCAGTTAGGGCACTCAGAGACCTATATGACAGGGAAGCCAACGAAGGGAGTCAGAGCAAAGAGAAGGAACGAGTAGGCAAGGGAGTCAACGAAGATCTGGCAAGTAGGCCATTCAGTTTTTTCCCAACTTAACCTCTTTGTAACAGTGATTTTCATCACTTCATGAACATTGTAAATACCATTTTTGGTAAATTGGAATCCATTTTGTTCAAGCCGAGGAGTCCTCAAGCTTGAGGAGTATTAGTAGTATTTATGTACCAATTTTCATAATTTTCAGAGCTCGTTCGAGCCTCCAAAATAGCCTTAGAACCTAATTTCTAACTAGGCTGGACACTAGGTCTGGACAGGACCAAAACTAGTAAAAAACTATAAAAAGATCTAGAGTGGTCATTTTTTAGGTTAACTTGTTGTAGATCTGAACTTGTATGAGAACTCTTTTGCAATAGAAGTTACTTCATTGTCTCTCTCTTTGTTATTGCCTTGTGTGCGCGTGTGTTTGTATGTGTGTGCATGTTTGTGTGCTTCTCACTCACACACTTGTGCCATCACTTGTTCGAGGTCTTCATACCATCCTCACGTCTTCCCCGATTGATATTAAAGGAGGTGCTACTCATCACTAAGCTACACCAAATTTTGGCACCGTTGCCGGGGAACGAACTTTGAGGACGAGCGTGTGATGGTAAAACTTAGAGTTGAGACATTGGAGTCATAGGTATTTTTCTTCACTTTTATCTATTTCCTTCTGTTTTCTTCACCATCTTCATCACCATCATCATCATCACCATCTCCATCATCGCAAAAATTTCAGTTTTTTGGTCATATCACCCTTCCCATACCATTCCACTCATTTCACTTGTGAGAGAGAGCATTTGCGTGCTTGTGCATTTGTGTGTTTTTGAGATTTTCTACAGGAACCGGCATCCCTAGCAGTTGTACCATCTCTAGCATGTAAAATTTTTTACTGTGCAGGTCCCGAGGCGTTGACCTCTATCAATCACGACCGACAAAAAATTTGACTATTTTGCTAAACCAAGTCCATAAACATGATGTATAGGTCTAGGGTCGCGATTGATGTGTCAATATTGCACGTGTAAAATACTGATGTGAAGTTTATCGGAGTGGCATGGTCTCTAGTTACTTGTATGCCTTCTAATCTTTTGCAAATCACCCCAAGTATGCCTATTGGAGAATTTTGAGAAAGCATGGGCATAACTCCATGGGGAGTGGATCACCCTCTTGAGAATTTGTTGGAGGTGACTACATACATACACACTCCATAGGGAATCCCACTACTACCAAGGGATTACAAAGGTATCTCTAGCATGGGGAAGGGAGTGTAGAAAGCCTCAAGGAATCTAGAGCCTCCATCGATAATAAGCCTCGTACATCGGGATCCTCCTTGAGTAAGCTCCATACACTGGGAGTATCTACAAAAAAATGGCATATCATGAGTGTTCTTTGTGTGAGTTTTGGGGAGCACCATTAACAGTCCTCGTGGAAGCGAAAGCAAAGAAGAAAGTTTGAGGCACACAAGAGCTTTGTATGCAGATTTGGCTCACAAATCCATAACCCTGTGGTTGGTTCCTCTACAGTATCAGAGGTTCACCACCCTGCCGACTATCATGAGTATATATCTAATTGGGCGGTACTTTTAGGATGTGTCACCGGCTGCACTTGTATCGTAGGTGCAATTCTATATAAGATATCGTAGGTGCACTCCTCAAGGTCATCAGAGGTGCATCCATATCAGGATTGCCACACATGTACAAAGCTTCCCCTGCTTTGTGGGATTTTGGGGGTCCCATGGGCACTAGTCCCCTTCTCTTGTACTTTTCTTTATTTAATTCAAGTCCGGGAGAGTAGGCTAATGCCGAGCTTCCTTTATATTAAAAAAAATAATCATAGGCTCTATGTGAAGTGCATGATCCCTGCTCTACACAAAATAATGGGCATTGTTGTATTCAAAGGTGCCCATGACATGGCATTGTTGTATTCAAAGGTGCCCATGACACCATTAGGAGGTGCCCACGACATCCTCAGGAGGTGCCCATGTGTTTAAACTCCAATCGGAGTCTATCCTACAACAATACAATCAGAAGTGCAATATTTGATGTGCATTGGAGGAGCAACAAAATGATCCTGAGAGTTCTACCCCACTCAATCGAAGGAGCAAGGAGCCATCTAGAAATTATCACCTACCCCTATCAAAGGTGGTATGGGCAAGGAAAGGAGGCATATTTGGTAGCAAGTCCCCTATCGGAGGTACCCTTTTGATCAGCTTATCAAAAATAAAAACATTTCAGAAGTGCAAATCATCATGTGCCATTAAGTACTAGCTCCATCATAGGTGGGTTGATTCCAGAAGCATTGGGAAATACTTGTATCAGTACATCCAAAGTATAAGTTGTAGATAGTACATGCCTCAAAAGTAAATGATTTCATGTCCCATTGGAAGCAACAATTTTTTCGATCTCTTTGAGAGTAATTGGAGCTCATTACATTCGGAGTCACAAATCTTTGAGATGCATTATCGTGCATGCATGATATACTCCAAGGAACTTCAATTGTCCTAAATTACCCCATCAATAGTGCATGATCCATCACAAGTCCTAGCCATGCATTCATTGGATTTCTCAGTAGGAATTTCGTTGGGAACATGGACTTGTTGCAACCAACATAGCCGAGAGTGCTCTCCATAATAGAAATCTATTGGAAAAACACTTTAGATATCATAATCAGGGTCACACTCTTAACTTGTAATTGGAGTAAATACTTACACCTCAATCAAAGAGCTCCTAGAAGATATTACTCAATAGAGAAAGCTCTATAGATCTGTTCAAAGGCAAAGAGGAAAATCCCTATGAGTACAAAGCTCATTGATAAGGAGAGCTCTAGAAAAACCTTTCGCATGAGTGTCTTTTGAGCTTTGCAGGGACCCTTTGCTTGAGAAAGCACAGAAGAGGATCGAAACCAAGACCCATCAAAAGCAAACGAAATCCATATTAGCAACATCCTTGGATAATTGAGTCGTCAAACCTAGGAGAGGGGCTACAGTGCAAAGTGTGGAACTAAGACCATCAAAAGTAACTTTATACTTCAAAAGTGTGGAAGGAAGTCCATCAAAAGTAACTTTATACTTCATCACTGATAACCTCAAGACTTTGGATTTCCTTGTTTAAAACACCATTGAGGATAAGGAAGGCCATCAAAAGTAAATTTATACTTCATCATTGATAACCTAAAGTCTTTAGATTTCCTTGTTTAAAACACATAAGTTTTCATCACTATCTCTCATCTTCCCATTCTTCATTCACATATCCTCTTCATTCTTCCAAACTTTCAAATTCTCTAACCCACTTTGGCTTTACACATACATACACCAAAGAGTGATTAATAAGAAACATAGAAATAAAAAGAGAAGAGTTGACACTTACACCAGTCAACAAGTGAGAGCAAATCATTATTGAATTGTTGGATATTTCTTTGGAAAGTGGTTGAACTTCTGATTGTAATTGTGTGAGCACTTTAAAGACTCACTCCACTATGTGACTTCAGTTCCATTTTTGAAAATCATGTGTGTCTATTTTGAAGTTGAAGCATATTGTGTATTATCCTTTTTTATTTGGACTTGACATACACACATGAACATAACGCCTCTCAAAAAGTTGCAAAACTCAGGTTTTTCATCTAATGCAATTAATCTCAAGCACAACGTTAGGACAATGAAAGTCAATAAGGAATCACTTATCATCCATAGGAGTTAGTCACACATGTGACTTCTCTTCAAGTAGAAAAATCAACCTTCGATGGGATGAAATGGCCACATCACATGACATGCAAGGCAAACCTATAAACCTTGAAGAAGAGGGACCATCTATTTGGGATTATTGCACAATTTTGTTGTTTCAAAATTACAAATCCCACATCTAGATGGCTACGAAAATGGCCTGAATTGCGAAGTAGTTAGGCTTACGAACCCTAGTGGTCAAATTCTATGATTATCACTACAAAGACTGAGATTAAACAATTTATATTCTCACCCTTGACCTTGACCATACCAATGACAAAGGTGAGATAGTGTTTGACATAGACATGAGTGACAACGAAATGGGACTACCTAAGATCCCACCTACACATAGAGTAGGGATAACCTTAGAGAATGATTTCAAAATCATCTGGATTTGAGACGAGCCTTCTTGGAAATCCGTCTATGTTAATAGGGTCATTTGTAAGCTATATTGGTCAAACAATGTCATAATCCCATTGGAAAAGAGAGTTATCGTGTATGAGTATCACAAAAAATATGTTTGAACTATACTTCAAGAGTTCAAGGATAAAGAAGAAAATTCATATTGGCAGATAAATGAGTCAGAGAAGTCACACCCAAGGCTTATCCTCAACCATCAATTGGTGGAAATTTAGGCAATGATGGATCCAATTTGCAAGGATATAGATGTGGACCAGGGAGAAGTAAAAATTGTTTTACGAATTTTCTTAAGAACCCAAATGAGGATGTAAATTCTAGATTTGAAGGCATGTTGCTAGATGGAGTTCAAGCTAGGGCATGACCTCAAGAACAAAATGCTCAAGTAACTCATGCCAATGTACAAGTTAACATGCAGGCTAATGAGCAAACAAACATACAAGCTACTAATGTGTTACCAAGGGTACAAGACCCAAGTAGAAAAATTTGACCATCTCAAGTGGAGAGGTGCAAATAAATGCTATGATGGATCTATTGATCCATATGATCATGTAGCCAAATTCAACTAGGTCTTGACAGTTGAGCACATTTTCACTCATGATGAAGCTTTTGGCTTAACCTTTGTGGGAATTGCATTGTCATGGTTTCAATCATTGACAGTTTCATTGGAGAGCTCTAAAATAGTGGACTCAAGCACAATTATACTTCTCTAATCTATAGCTTCAAATATGCTACACATGAATTTGTTCATGTGGTGGTTAGATGCGTTAAGCAATACCTAGATTTATGCCTAGTTGGTGAGCAACCATCTGAAAGTAAGTTAAGGTCTCTCTTTCTAGAGGGGATAACAATGGGTAATTGCATTCCCTCATATGCATTTGAAGGCTAACCACGTTGAATGAATGCATTTGAGAATGCATGGATTATGCAGAGTGTTGAAAAACATCCTATTATACCTACAAACACAGTTGTTGAAGGTGATGTAGATGGCATTGAAGATGGAGATATTCTTCATGCTTTTGTTCGTGTTGTGGTTTGTGCTGCACCTACTATAGAGAAATTTTTTTGCGATGGCAGAGATGCTCAAGCACATGCATTGATAGCCTTGTCTCTCAAACGTGCCATTATTCCTCACATTGGCTCTTCCAGAATAGCTAAGGATGCTTGGGATAGACTTACCACTTTGTACCAGGCAAGGGATGAGGCTCATCTTGCTTATCTCCAAAAGTAGTTGGAGAGTGAGCACATGAATGAAGGGGATTCCATGGACAGTTTTTTGACAAAGATCAAAGATTTGAAGGAACAATTGATTTTGCTGATGAAGTCTTGCTTGACAGTTCACTTGTGCAAACTGTTTTGAATGATGTTCCCGATTCATATCAGAGTCTTGCTTCTACTCTTCATTTGATGATGGAAGGCAATCCAAATGCTTTAACATTTGAGGAGTTAGTCTCTCTTCTATAGCAGGAAGATCACTCTAGGCAGAAGAGGTCCATTATGCATGTTGTATATCAAGCTTTCCTGGCTAGTAATAAGGGCAAAGGTAAATGGAGCTCTTCTACTAGCAAGCATAAATCTGCTAATTGTGCACAATCAAAGAAGGATGACAAAGATGAGAAGAAAATAGAAAAGTAGAAATTGTTTTGCAGATATTGTAAAGGAAATGATCATGTCATAAAGAGTTGTCCAAAACTGGCTGCTAAAGAGGCAAGGAAGAAAGAGGCTAGAATGGTTATTGCAGAGGCCTCTACATCCAAAATAGAGTCTGCTAATCTTGTGGAGAATGAAGAATGGGAATCTACCATTGTTTATAGTTGTGAAACATCTTCTCATGAACAGTGTATGTCTATAGTAGACTCAGATGTTTGGTACTTTGTTAGTGGGGCAACCAAACATATTACCTCGCAGTGTAGTTTCTTCACTTCAATTGAGCCTACCCCTATAGGGAATAGTATCACATATGCCAACAACTAATCTTATACTGTTACGAGAGTTGATAAGGTCATTCTAACTAATGGTAGTTCTCTTACATTATTGGATGCTTAATTTGTGCCACAGATCAAGAAGAATCTGTTATTAGTTTCAGCTTTAGCCAAGATTGGCATGGTCGTGAAATTTATTGATGAGAGATGTACAGTTCATGATATGTCAAATGGCAATGTCATTATAGCTTCTGACATTTTATGTCATGGGCTGTATAAGCTCATAAACTATGAAAATCTATGAATGATTTTAGCATGTATAATACATGATTCTCAGGCTTTGTCAAATGCAAAGCTTTGGCATGCATGCTTTGGTCATCTGAATTTTGCTAGTTTGTTATGCCTACAGAAACCCGAAATGGTGTCCTCTTTGCCCAAACTTGAGGCACTTGGTAAACATGTCTGCGAATGCTGTATTTTGGGAAAAATGTAGCATTACTCATTCCCAAAAGATGGTTCAGTTCAAGCTCCTAAAAAATTGCAGCTTATTCACAGTGATGTTTGTGGTCCTATGCAAGCACCCTCTTTTGGCAACACTCTTTACTTCGTAACTTTCATTGATGATTTTTCTAGGAATGCATGGATATATCCTCTAAAAGAAAAGTGCGAAGTTTTTATGAGCTTCAAAGAGTTTTTGGTTTTGGTGGAAAATATGTGAGCATGTAAAATGGGCAACCTCCATTCCGATCGAGGGGGGAATATATGTCTTCTGATTTTCATGCATTTTTTGTTGAATGTGGGATAAAACATCAGTATATAGTGCCATATACACCTAAACAGAATGGAGTTGCTGAACTAAAGAACATGTCACTCATGGAGATGGCGAGCTGCATGGTCAAGAGTCAGGCTTTACCACATAGTTTCTGGCTTGAGGCTATTACGTGTACAACATATGTACTTAACAAGTGTCCCACTAATGCATTGCAGTCTATCACTCCATATGAGGCTTGGCATGGTCCCAAGCCATCTTTTGCTCACCTATGTGTTTTTGGTTGCTTGGCATACGCATTAGTGCCTGAGCAACAACGTAGGAAATTGCATGATGAAGTAGTGAAATGTATTTTTATTGGTACAATTCTGCAAGCAAGGCTATCGTCTGTATCATCCATAGACTAAATGCATTCTAGTTAGCTGTGATGTTGTTTTTATAGAAGATGCTATTCAACCATTACTTTCATGTACTAAGGAGACATTTGTTAGCTCCAAAGATATGTATGATACTTTGCTGCCTCTTTGTATAGGTGGATAGTCTAGTGTTGGTCAGAATGAGGCAATTTCTCAGCCTTTACAGGTTTCATGTGATGATGCAGATCATTCCATTTTTTATGCAAATTTACATGATGCACTTGTTGATGAGAGAGTCGATATTGAGGAGGGAAAGACTATGCTTGAATGGCTGGTGCAGACTTTGCAAATTAGATGCAACTCTATCATATCATACTCGTTCAAACTTGAGAGTGCTTCTTTTGCATCAGATTTTTATGCTATGGTTGCCTCTAGTCTCTTGATGAGAATGAGCCTCTTTCGTTTGATGAAGCACAAAATTTTGAAAATTGGATGGCTACTATGCAATCAAAATATGATGCTACTATGAAAAATGGTAGTTGCTCTTTATGTGACTTGCCTCCTAGCAAGAAGGCCATTGGCACTAAGTGGGTATGCAAGCTGAACCTTAAGCCTGATGGAAAGTTGACATGTATAAGGCTAGGCTTGTTGCAAAGGGTTATGCTTAGGAAAGAGGCATTGATTTTGATGGTACCTTTGCTCCTACATGCCGAATGACTACTGTTAGTAGCATTTGTGCACTTGCAGCTCATCATGGTTGGAACGTACATCAGTTGGACATCAAAACTGCATTTCTGAATGGTGACTTTCATGAAGAAGTGTATGTTTTTCAGCCATGTGGCTTTGTGCAGAAAGATCATGAAAACGAAGTGTGTAGGTTGAAAAAAGAATTATATGGGTTAAAGCACGCACCACGTGCTTGGTATGAAAAGATACATGCCTATCTGATTGCACATGGTTTTGAGAATAGTCCAATTGAAAGCACCTTATATGTTAAGCGTGCAAATGATGTGCTTATGATCATTGTTGTCTATGTTGATGACATGCTACTCACTGGTCCTCATGAAAAGCATATTGCTGATTTTAAGGCTGATTTGCAGTGTATCAAACAAAATATATTGACATAGTATTGCAGCGTTTTGGCCTTGAAGACTACAAACCTATAACCACTCCTATGGAGACAGGTTTAGGATTTATTCTTCATGATGTTGGGATGCATTTGATGTTTTCCTCTATCAATAGGCTATTAGATGCTTGGTTTACTTATGCATTACTCCACTAGATATTCAGTTTGATGTCTCACAGATGAGCAGGTTTATGCATTGCCTAGGTGTCAAGCATTGGAGGTTAAGTGCATCTTTCGCTACTTGAGTGGTACCCAGCTACTTGGATTGTTTTATCCCAAGGGGGGATCACTACTACGAGATTTACATGCTTTTTTTTTATACTCTGATTGGTTTGGTTGCTATGACACTCATGTGTCCACTAGTGGCTTTTTCTTTATGCTTGGTAGCTCATGTATATCTTGGTTGAGCAAGACGCAACCTACTACGACCACTTCCAGTTGTAAGGCTGAGTATAGAGAAATTTTCATAGTGACTATTGACTGTGTGTGGCTCAGATGCTTGATGGCTGATTTGGGTGTTGATCGGTCTTTTGCCACCACCATCTTCACTAATAGTCAAAGCACATTGGGAGTTGTGAGGAACCTTTTGTTCTATGCTTGCACTAAGCACATTGAGGTGCACTATCCTTATGTGAGGGAGAGGTTCTCTGCTGGAGAGATCACTTTGGCATATGTGCCCACACAGAAGAACATTGCAATCCTTTTCACAAAGGCTCTGCCTAGGGAGAAGTTTGAAGCTTTTCGCAAAGCTTTGGGCTTACTTCCTTTTGTGGATTGATTCCACATAGCTTGGCATTTCCTTAGACATGAGTTCCAACTCCTTGTTCATCGCATCATTCTGAGGGGGATTTGTTGGTATATTTAGGTAATGATGTGTGTGAACACACTAGGACCACCGAGGCACTTTTTTCCCTCTTTAGGAGGTTTTTTTCCCCCCGCTTGTATATACACCTATAACCATAATGGGTCACTTATCTTTGTACATTCTAGTGGTTATGAAAATGTATCCTTCTAGGGATGCATGTGGCAACCCTCCTAGAGACATCATGTCACCAAACTCTATAACATCTACAGGGTTATCATTCCCCAAACCAAGTGAATAGTTTCTTGTCTCAAGACTACAACGTATGCCATCATTATGATAATAGCTAATAGCTCACTTGTAAGTTATCAATATTTATTGTCTACTCACCCTGTCTAGTGACTTGCATCAGGCACAAAGACATCATTAATATCACTCCACATCACCAAGCTACATAGGATACATATTAGTACTGGAAAGGGATTGCAGTCTCGCCATACTGAGATCGACATTTTTTTCCACGCGAATGTCTTCTCCTTTTCTAGCAGATCCTTGTAAAATGCACACAAGATCAGAATGCAAGCAAGAGAGTCATCTGTGGAGGGTCCCAATCTACACACGATGGACTATTGCAATCTTCCAATTGAAGCGTATCCTTTGTTTCCACCACGTGAATTTCATGGGTTTCAAGTTAATGTGCCCATCAAACGTCCACCTCATGGGAGGACTCATCAAATTCATGCCAAATCTCATTGGTTTCAAGGATTGGTAGGACCTCTTGCCGATGCAGTGTATATCTTTGAGGCAAAACTAAATTTCAGCACTACATTGGGAAGATACCAATTCTTTTCCCAAGAGTTTGAAACCCTATAGAATGTACCAAAGCTACAACCATTATGGGAGAATGCAAGATTCAAGGAGTACTTTGAAGCACCACTACCAAAACCACATTTCTACAGATGTTTTTATATGGTTACTACTCTTTAACTAGCAAAAAGGAAAGAGCTTTCTGGCACTCTTGTTTTACCCTCTCTAGTAATTGATCCACCTTTCAAGAAGTTCAAGCTCACCCATAAGCTTATCCAGATGTCCCTAAAGATCAATGGTGATAAAAAGAGACCTTAGATCCAAAAATTATGAAGAAAGGATTTGTGCTAAAATGGTTCGAAATTTTAGCTATTACACCACAACTATCCATGCTGCTACGGATTTGTATGCAACACTTTGCATTCCTACCCTAGGACTACTTTACTCAACCTCACAAGCATGTGTGGTTTAGTTTGTATCTAGCTATTAACCTTTCTTGGACCACTGATCTAGCACATTGGATACAAGAGCAATTATACCTCACAAATCATAGGTGGGCTAGAAAACAGGTGATTCATGGATGATGTGGTATTACAAGGACTTCTTATATGTGCCTTACTTACAACATACCGATTGAATGCACTCTCACCATTGCAAAGCCTCAAAAATACAAGATCACCCACGCCTCAACCTCCCACTCAACTAAGAATATGAGAGGCTCATTCCCTTGTTTATAAGTGGAAACTTCACCATCACCGCAACCATCCCCCAACCATCACCACTAGGATCACATCCACCATACCCCCTATTCACATTTGCCTCTCACATGCACCAACACCTGAAGGTCAAATGGTTGTTACCACAGTGCATCCCACTAGCATAACATCATCAACACCAGTGGGAACCGAACTAGTGGCCAGAGAATAGATGGTCATAGAACCCAAAGATACCAATACTGTAGGAGCATTTTTTTCCCGATTTTTGATGCAAGATCCTCTTAATACCCACTTCCAATTCTTCAAGACCTAGTTTCTTTCACAAGAATATGAGCAACCAAGCTACCCAAGTTTGTAAACCAATCATGAGAAAGGCCACACTACCACCAACCAAGAGGATGCTGAGTGTACTTTGACTGAAGATGATGAGGAAGAGAACACAATTCAACAAAAGCAAGAAGAGATTCAAGGTGCACATGACCAACAAGAGGAACATCAATAGTAAGACAAAGGAGAGGTACAACTCACTCAAGATTAACCCAAATAAAGCATCTTACATTGTAGCATTGCAAAATTTTACACAACGACGCAAGCAATTTGGGATTGATGATAACTCATGAAGGAGAAAAGCCAAGATCTCTTGCAAAGAGAACTATAGAATAGTGGATTTTATGCACCTTTCATTGATGCCTTCAGCATGTTATGCGAGGCTATGGGCATGATAGAGGCCCTCAACTTTTATCACAAAGACCATTTCCACGTTTCGATCCACGTCACATGTTCCTTCTACCTCATGTAGGCCAACATATTTAGGTTCCATTGTCACCTAACCTCTCTGGTCGATCTACTCTTCACGGACATACACTTCCACCAATCCCTTTCATTGATACAACCTCCCTTACTGATTCCATCGTTTCCCCCAATCATCACAATTTCATCCCTCTTCTGAGATGTTTGAATTGCCTCAACCACACCACAGTTGTCCCCACCTCAATCAATCCCCCATACATCTAGCCCTTTGTAAGACATTGTTCATATACCATCACTACCCACCACCACCCTCCCCATGTCCATCCAAACTTTGCCTTTCATCGAACTCACCATCCCACCATTCCCAAGATCCACTCCTCCTCCACTTTTTCCACTATTTCCACCTGTAATTCCCTTTTGCATACCTACCGATCCGTCATTTACATCCTTTACCACCATTACCACTCTATCTCTCCCATCCTTTGTCCAACCCTTCCTCAACCCTTAGAATGATTCCATCTTATCCCAAATAACATTACCCCACCTTGCCTATTCACCAACACTTGTTCCAGCTTTCACCATTCACACCACATACACCAGATCTAATGATATGGACATCTCACCATCCACGGCACCTCCAACTGCACCACACACCACTTCCCACTCCCCCACCATCCACTTCACAACCACTCACCACCACATTCACGTTAGCATCCACTACTCCCTTACCCTCCCCCTTCCCCTTGCATCATATAGTGACTCTCATACATTCATGCATCCATATTCCACTTACTCACCATCCACCCTCGATATCATATTAAAACAAATTTTCACCAATATGCATCATATGTGAGCAAAATTCACTTCCATAGGCCAACACTATCAGGAGTTACAAAGTACCACAACTCAATTATAGGCTAAGTTCAATTCCTTAAGCATAGAGAACATGTCATTCAATGCACGCTACATAGAGATAAAAAATACATATCATGCTATGGAAGTGAAGTTAGAACAGTAGAACAAAGATGCCATCATGGAAATACAAGACCAAATTCAAGTGCAAATTGAATGAAATGCATGATTAACACAGAATATGCAACTTCTCCACAGACACTTAGCAGCTTCACTAGAGGAAAATCAGAGATTGCAAGAGCAAAACCGAGATAATTTTGAAGTTGCCATTGATAACCTAGGGGCACCACTTAGTCCCAACTATTTCTAGGCAATCCTCTTAGAGACTATCAAGCTTATTTTAGAAGACCATGCACGATTGCTTGAGGATCATGATAAGATCACACAAAAATGTGCCACTTTGCAAAATGCTAGAGAAACCATACAACTAGTAGAGCAATAAGAACGACACCCCCATCAGACAATCATCCCTCTTGAAGTGTTGTAAGAACTGAACACACTACACGAGCAAGTCACTATGCTTCAGAACCAACTCATAGAATAGGCTATGCTCCAGAGGCTTGCTTCCCCACCTGACCTACTAGAACCAAATGAGACTATCACCATTTTGATTGACCCTAGTTTTGAAGAAGAATATGAATCCTAGGTAGCTAATGCCAGAGTGTCACCATTGAGAATTAAGACACTTTTGAGCTACCACTACCTACCTGGGTGAAGCCAATAGAGAAGTTAGGGAGGACCATTCTACTTCCATAGAAGCTAAGCTCTAGGCTATGGCTATGATAGAAGAGAATAGATTGAAGTCACCTTACTTTGCAGAACTCACGCCGCGGAGATGCATTTCTACCAATGAAATTCAATATGAGCCATACTTTATGTATCGGGTGGAGTACAAGTCAGAGATCTAAAGAGTTACAAGGAAGCTACCTACACATGCTATGCAGTTCCAAGCAGAGTACATCCCTCCATAAGCAACTAAAGGCACCATCTTTCAGCCAAACTAGAGGTGTGACTTGCTACAAGAATACCCAAAAATGATGTATACATGGTCAAAGGCCCCTATGCACATAATGTACAATCCTTGTCATGGCATGTTTCCATGATTTCAATCTTGACCAGCTTTTTTTATTAACGTGCAGAATGATCTAAAGTGCCAAGACTGGATTAATTATCCATAATTCACACCACCACAAGGACCCCAGACAGTGGCATATATGATGGCACCCATTCACCATTGGCTACCATGATTGAATCATATGACAAACATAGCAACCATGATGCCAGTGAAAATTTTTGACCTCATGCAAACAACATCTAAAATCTTTAGGAGGGTACGGGCACTTCACATCTTGACAGCAAGATTCAAGCATGGCAATTTAGATATGGTGTATGGTATGAGTACAACTCTCACTTAAAACTTGTTATGGATGGCATTGTCGGGATAAAGTACTTGCCTATATGCTACAGAAAAATGTTCAAAGAGATGTTCACTAACAAATTCTCATGGAGTATCACTCAAAGGTGTTCATAACCAAGCCAACACATCTTCTTCAACTTTTTTCCTATGAACAACTCATGTATTCAATGCACTATCCTTAGCATGGGATAGATTGGAAGTCAATCTAGCATGCAAAATTAACGAGCACATCCTCACTCATGACCTCCTACAAAGTTACATTGATCGCTCCCTACAATAAGGTTATATCGAGGATAATAGACACGAGAGGGAGGGAGTGTTGGGAGCAGCTCATGACACAGACAAAGAGAAAGCATGTAAAGAGTATAGGAATGAGACCAAATGGGGCCCCACCCTCAAATTTTCCACTTAATATTGATTCACAATTATCAAACCCCATTAGAAGCAACATTAGTGATTTTAATCACTACCCACTCTAACATACCACCCAATTTCTCCATTCGATGATCCATTTTGTGCAATCATAGGATTCCTCAGGCTTGGGAGCTTACATAGAAAGTGTCAACCAATATTTGTATTTCTTGGACATCGTTTGTTACCCCAAAAGTAGCTTAGGGCATAATTTTTAAATAGACTGGCCATTAGATGTGACACCGGTGACTTCACCTCAAAAACTACAAATAGAGATAGGGAACTCATTTTTGGGGTTAGCTAGTTTGAGGTCTGAGTTTGGTAAGATATCTTTTGTACTTTGAGTTATGAATAGAAGTAATTTTCCTTCCATTGTCTCTCCTATTGTCTCTTCCTTGTGTGTGTGTGTGTGTGCACTATCATGCTTCTCACCCTCAGATTTGTAAACATCACTTATTCATGATCTTCATATCATCCTTACATTTTTGCATATTGAAAATTAAGGAGCTGGAGCTCCTCTACATGATACTTGCGCTTGCCTAGAGCAACAAGATGTCTAATCCATTTTCTCTAGTTGGAAAATAGCTTATTCCATGACCCCCTCCTCGATTAGTTCACACACATAGTGATATTCATTTTCTATGTGCTTGGTATGTGCATGGAAAACACGATTCTTGGTGATGGCCATTCAAATTTTGTTGTCACAGTTCAACCATATTGCCTCTTTTCCTTGTATTCCTATGTGCCACAAGATCCTCCTCAAGCATACTGATTCACATGCTACAGTAACACATGCTTTGTTGTACTTAGCTTCAATAGAAGATAATGTTACAACCAATTGTTTCTTACATATCCAAGAGAAAATCATAGATCCTAAAGGAAAGCAATATCTAGAAAGTGATTTTGTGTATCAATATTTCCTATCCAATCTAAATCTTAATAATGAACCAGAGGTGATCCTTCTTCATAGAGAATACCATAATCAATGGTTCCTTTCACATACTTGAGTATCTGCATACTTTCCTTCTAATGAGTTTGACAAGGCTTATTAGAGAACCTACTTACTACTCCAATATCATATGAGATATTTGGTACGTTATTGCACAAGTAGATGAGACTTCCAACTAGTTTCCTAAATCTTCCAATATCCATTTAAGGTGAATTATCTTCAATTCTTTGTTGATCTCCATATGTGTAGAAATATCCTTGCAATCCTCCATGTTGAATGCCTTCAAAATCTATCTGGAATATGTTTGTTGAGAGATAAAAGTCTTCCCAAGTTTCTATAACAATTCAAGGCCTAAGAACTAATGCATTAAGCCCAAGTCTCTTGTTTAAAATTCTAAACTAAGTGCATCTTTTTTTTGTTGAAGAAGAGCATCATCATTTCCTATAATCATAAGGTCATCTACAAGTTCATCACAATTTTCTTCCCTTCACTCTTTAGAACATACAAAATAGCATGAGAAGCACATCTTTTGAAACCTAGATTGAAGAGATAGTTATCTATCCATTGGTACTATGCTCTAGGGGCTTGTTTTAGCCCATATAATGCCTTCTTAAACTTACATACCTTGTTCTCTGAAATGGGAGCCTCAAACCCAGGTGGCTGACACACATATATCTCCATGATGGTTTGATTTGATGTTCTACAAGACCATTTTGTTGAGGGCTATGTGCCACTATAAGTTGATGCTTGATTCCTTTACCCTTGCAGAAAACTTCAAACTCTATTGATGTAAACTCACCACCAAAATCTATCCTAATTTTCTTGATCTTCTTCCTTGTTTGAGTTTCAACAAGCTAAAGCCATTATTTAAACTTACAAAAGGCTTGACCCTTATCGCGAAGAAAGTACACCAACATCTTCGAGCTATAGTCATTGATGAGTAACATGAAGTAGAAAGATCCGCCCAAGGCATATGTAGGCATTTTCCCACACAATTCAGCATGCACCAACTCTAGAGGATATCTTGGTGTGTTCTTGCTTTCTTGTGGAAATGTCTTTGTCTGTTGCTTATGTATCATGCAAGCTTCACATGCTTCCTTCATGTCTGCAATCAATCGTACATGTGCAACCATACCCATGTGATGCATCTCATTTAGTATAAGGTATCTGATATGGTTGAATCTCTCATGCCATTGCTTGTACTGTTAGTAAGAGTAGACAACTCATACATGTTGTTCCTCCTTATTCAAAACCCAACAATGTTGTTGTTACTATCCATAATCTTTGATCCCATCTTATTGAGAGATACTTCATGACATTGATTAGTTATGGAAGCTACTAAAATTAGATTTTGTTTGTTTTGTGGAGCATACAACACATTTGAAAGATTTTTAATATCCCCATTAGAAATAATATTGTTGATTGAGAGATAAAGAACTCAAATTCTCAAATATCCAAGAGCAATGCAGCTACAAAGATGGTGTTGTCCATCCATGCCCAATATCAATCTTAGATGGTGTTCTAGATAGATTTTAGATGAAGGGATTACTAGTACGCAATGTTGTGTAGATTTGCACATGGTCCATGCTTATACAACCTTTACAATGTGAGTCCATATAGATAAACATAGTTGTTGATGGAGAGTGTTAATCTCCAAAAGAACAACCTATTCTTGAATTTAGAACACCTCTATATCAAGAGTAAGTCAAAACCTTCACCAATTTAAGCTATCAATGACCAAATATCATTTTCTTGACTAAACTGTGAAGAAGGAATTTCCTCAGAAAGTCTGCTGCATAGATCTTGCTCATTGACTGAGTAAATGTGTAAAGTTTTTTATGAAACTTTGCACAAGGTGTCGCCTAAAGATTGTGCACCTTATCCAAGTCGAATTACTTCAAAAGGTTCAGTAGATCTTGAGAAATCTACTTACCAAGTCAGCTATGTCTAAATCTGCACTTCTGAGAAGTTGATTTGGACACCCCTAACTTCTTAACTTTAATTCTCTCAGTATAAAACCCGTTTAAGCAAATGCTTTTAGCCACGAGTAGCTTACCTTCCAACTTAAAGATTAAGTGCTTACTTGCACAAAACTTTAAACTGTGGAGTGAGAAATGATCAAATCATTAAGATCGAAATTTGCGCCTGTTTCAGGAACCAATGAGTACTTTCTCACATGTAAATGTTCCTACACACAATTCTCTTAGCCTGATCACAATTAGACTCTCAAACTCTAGCCATAGATTGATTAACTATGGACTTAGATATCTCCAAAAGGAATTCACAAAAGATCTATCACACAGGGAGAAAACACAGAAACATCGGGCGCAATTTTTCCTTCTATTTCTCAGAATTTTACAACTGAGTGAGGATAGAGAATTCAACTCACTTCACATGTGTCTAATGACATTCTCAACTTCTCCTTGTCTTCTCTCCTTGCCTCGACATTTTCAAAAGTATTTATAGGCAATTATGTACAGACTTATATCAAAGCATAAGTATAAGTAACCTATGTCTTAACTAATGTACATATGTGTACATGTCTTTCACTCTGTGAATGTATCCATCTTCTTTGCTTCAAAACTTGATCTCATCTCCATCCTTTGTCCTTCAAATCTTCAATTGGTGATTGGTCTGCACCAACAGCTCCCCCTCAATCATCAATTGAGACTTCTCTTATCTTCTTTATACCTGCCATGTCTTTAAACTTCTGTAGCTTTGGTCCATCCAAGCTCTTTGTAAGCATATCAGCTATCTGATCTTTTGTTGAAGTATGTATGACTTCAATCTCTTTATCCATCACCTTCTCTCTTAGAAAGTGATACTGTATCTCAATGTGTTTAGTCCTGGCATGAAAAACAGGATTAGCAGCTAGATATAATGAACTCATGTTATCACCATAAATGATAGGTATGTTCTGTATAGTGTCAAAACTCTTCATTAGAGTCTTAAGCCATATCACTTCTTTTGCAGCTTCATGCCTTTGTACTCCGCTTCTGTAGATGACAAAGCAACTGTATGTTGCTTCTTTGAGCACGAGGAGATTAACTTATCTCCCACATAACACATGTATCCATAGGTTGATCTTCTATCATCTGGATTACATGCCCAATCTGCATCACTATAGATCTTGATGTTTGTATCTGATGTAAACCCATAATACAAACCTTCTTTGAGTGTACCCTTAATGTACCTCAACACTCTTTGACCTGCAATCCAATGCTCTTTCCTAGGACAATGCATGAATTGAGACAAAACCCCTACTGCATATGATAAATCAGGTCTAGTTAAAGTAGCATAGATAAGACTACCAACCAAACTCTGATATTGTCTCATGTCCTTGAATTCTTCACCTCCAAATTTACTCAATTTGTGATTCACCTCCATTGGTGTAGGTGCTACCCTACAATCATCCATTTTAAACTTGATTAACAAGTTCTTTAAATACCTTTCTTGGGTCACAAATACTCCATGTTGAGTATATGTAATCTCCATGCCCAAGAAGTATGACAAGTCTCCCAAGTCACTTATTTTGAACTCCTTTTCCATTTGCTTCTTTAGTCTTTGTATTCCTTCCTCATCTGTACCTGTAAGGATTATATCATCAACATATATGCACATGTATATGAAACCATTATCACTTGCTTTGACAAGCAAGCTACTATCTGCTTTAGACACCTGAAATCCAAGTTCTTTCAAGAACTTTACAAGTCTATAATTCCATGCCCTTGGGGGCTGCTTCAAGCCATACAAAGCTCTCTTGAGCTTGCACACATGATCTGGATACCTTTTATCTCTGAACCCTTGAGGTTGCTCCATGAACACATCATCTGAAATATAACCATTCAAAAAAGCATTTTTCACATCTAATTGACACAATTTCCAACCTTTACATGCAGCAATTGCTATAAGTGTCCTGATGGTTGTCATCTTTGCCACAGGACTATAAGTCTCATCATAGTCAACACCATATGTCTGAGCAAACCCTTTGACAACAAGTCTAGCTTTGTACCTAGACACACTTCCATCTGCAAATCTTTTTGTCTTATAAACCCACTTACATCCAATGATCTTCTGGCTATTTGGTTTTGGAACCAAATCCCATGTTTGATTCTCCAATAATGCATCATATTCTTCCTGCATAGCTTTCTCCCAATTTTCTTTACCTTTTGCCTCTTCATATGTAGAAGGGTCTTCATTTGTTTTAATCATGTAAGCATAATCTTTGGTAGCCAGAAATGAAGTATCATAGCTATACCTTGTAGGTTGCCATTTGTTCCTTGTAGACCTCCTAAGTTCTCCACTTCTTGAGGTTTCTGGTTCTTCATATTCAGGATCAAACCTAGGTGTTTCTTCCACTTCAACCTGCACTTCATTATTCTCTTCTTCATCAATTATTTGAACCTTTGACTTACCTTTCCTTTGGCTCACAACCTCTTCATCATCTGTATTAATATTGATAGTACCTGCATACCAAGTACCTTGCTCATCAAATGTAACATCTTTTGATACAAGAAAATGTTTTGTGGATGGATTCCACAACCTGTATCCCATCTGCTTATCATCATAACCAATAAACACATATTTTTTAGCTTTAGGTTCCAATTTGTGCCTTAACTGTGATGGCACATATGCATAGGCCAAACATCCAAATACTTTGCAATGGTCTAGTGTAGGTCTCTTACCCCACCATGCCTCATAAGGTGTCATTCCCTGCAAAGCTTTACATGGTAACCTATTGACCAAATAAGTAGCTGTATTTACAGCCTCAGCCCACAAATAATTAGGGCAATTTTTCTCCTTCATCATGGACCTTGCAAACTCAACAAGAGTTCTATTTCTCCTTTCTGCTACACCATTTTGTTGAGGAGAGTACCTGCAAGTAAATTCCCTTTTTATGCCTGCATCCCACAAGTAATTACTGAATTCATTAGAGAAATACTCTCCCCCTCCATCTGACCTTAGTCTTTTCAACTTATGTCCTGTAATTCTTTCTGCATATGCATGATAGTGTTTAAATGTATTAAACACTTCTGACTTATCTTTGATCACATAAATAGTGATCCATCTAGTAGCATCATCAACATAAATCACATAATATCTTGACCCATTTATACTGAAATCCTTTGATGGTCCCCACACATCTGTATGTACCAACTCAAGCTTCTCTGAGTACATAAAACCATGCTTGGAGTAGGAATGCTTATGAGCCTTACCTAATTGACATGCCTCACATCTGTATGTCATATGTTGACCTGCAACATTAGGCAAACCAAGCATTGAACCATTGTTAATCATGTCTTTAATACCTCTTTCATTGAAATGTCCAAGCCTCTTGTGCCAAAGATCTAACTCAGAGATCTTATGTCCTCCATATGTGAACATGGCATGACCAATATTACCTTGAATCTTCAATGTGAACAATCTTCCTTCTTTCTTCCCTGAAACAATTTGTTTATACTCATTGCTAGGGTCTTCCACAAACACTCCTTCATTAGTGAACCTTACTTCATAACCTTTTTCCACAATTTGTCCTACACTTATCAAATTCTTAGGAATTGTAGGAACATACAAGACCTTACTCAATAAGGTGCTTCCATCCTTGGCCTTCACTGATCCAATTGACTTCACATTGTGCTTTGTGTTGTCACCTGTTTGAACAACATGATTAGATACCTTATTCTCCAAATCAGTCATCAAGTCTATATTACCACTCAGGTGATTGCTACACCCTGAATCAATGTAGAAGACTCTTTGATCTTCACTCTGCCTTTCACAAGTTGCATTCATTATCAATGTTGAATCTTCCTTTTGATCTGAAGCATAAGTGTAGTAGGTGTTGTTATATTGTTGACTTTGGAAACCTCTACCTGCATTTCTTCCAAAGTAACCCCTACTACCTCTGCCTCTGAAATTACCTCTTTGATTTCTGCCACCTCTTCCTCTTGTATTATAGTTCTGATTATATCCACCATTACTCTGATTATTATGCCAACAATCATTAGCTAAATGATTTGTCTTACCACAAATCCAACAAGCTTTGCCTCCATCTTTGTTGTTTCTGCCTCTTCCTCTACCTTTGCCACCTCCTCTACCTCTTAGGAAGTTGGCTCGACTAGTTGTACCTTCATCTTCACCTGCTTGTTGCTTTCCTTTGTTAGCTTTCTTCTTGTCCTTTGAGTACATTGCATGACCTGTACTTTTGTCACCATCTCCTTTAACATCCTGCTCAAATGTTAGCATATGACCTAGCAACTGATTTAAATCAGGAGTGAAATGATCAAGTGATAATTCTGTAGACAAAATGAATGGCTTCCATTTGTCATCACCTCTTAAACCTGTAAGGATTTGCCTTACCAATTTATCCTCCTAAATGTCTTCATCAACAGCTCCTAAAGCATCTACAATATCTTTCATTCTTGTCACATAGTCTGAAATGGATTGAGAAGCCTTCTTCTTAAAGGTGGTAAACTCTGCCCATAAGGATGCCTTCCTTGACTTAGTAGTATTCTGGAAATGCTCCTCCAAAGCATTCCAAATATCAGTTGCACTTTCAAGACCTCGAATATGAGGTAACAAGTAATCATTGACTGCCATATATATAATGCTCCTAGCTTGAGCATCTTTCTTCATCCAATTTTTCAAATCTGCTAACTCTTCCCTAGTTGGAACACTAGGATCTCTGAACTGTGGCTTCTCTTCTTCTCCTGTGATGTAAGCTATTAAATCTTTGCTCATAAGATGAGCTTCCATCCTCATTGACCATGCAGGATAGTTTTCCCTATCCAATTTCTCTATCTGTAGAGAATCTCCCATCTTGTGTCCACCTGTGTATTGAAATCTTCATGCTTTATGAATAATATATGTACCTTTGCTTCAAATTAGAGTCCTTTTGTCTTTCTTGATGTCATATGGTCTCCTCCTCAAGCTTTGCCTTCAAGCTTTCACCTTTTAGTTCTTCAGTTGTTGAATTTCTTGAATCTGCAGCAGTCGGGATCCTCCTTTCCTTGATTTTGATGTTTCCTGCTCTGATACCACTGATGGAGAGTGTTAATCTCCAAAAGAACAACCTATTCTTGAATTTAGAACACCTCTATATCAAGAGTAAGTCAAAACCTTCACCAATTTAAGCTATCAATGACCAAATATCAATTTCTTGACTAAACTGTGAAGAAGGAATTTCCTCAGAAAGTCTGCTGCATAGATCTTGCTCATTGACTGAGTAAATGTGTAAAGTTTTTTATGAAACTTTGCACAAGGTGTCGCCTAAAGATTGCGCACCTTCTCCAAGTCGAATTACTTCAAAAGGTTCAGTAGATCTTGAGAAATCTACTTACCAAGTCAGCTATGTCTAAATCTGCACTTCTGAGAAGTCGATTTGGACACCCCTAACTTCTTAACTTTAATTCTCTCAGTATAAAACCCGTTTAAGCAAATGATTTTAGCCACGAGTAGCTTACCTTCCAACTTAAAGATTAAGTGCTTACTTGCACAAAACTTTAAACTGTGGAGTGAGAAATGATCAAATCATTAAGATCAAAATTTGCGCCTGTTTCAAGAACCAGTGAGTACTTTCTCACATGTAAATGTTCCTACACACAATTCTCTTAGCCTGATCACAATTAGACTCTCAAACTCTAGCCATAGATTGATTAACTATGGACTTAGATATCTCCAAAAGGAATTCACAAAAGATCTATCACACAGGGAGAAAACACAGAAACATCGGGCGCAATTTTTCCTTCTATTTCTCAGAATTTTACAACTGAGTGAGGATAGAGAATTCAACTCACTTCACATGTGTCTAATGACATTCTCAACTTCTCCTTGTCTTCTCTCCTTGCCTTGACATTTTCAAAAGTATTTATAGGCAATTATGTACAGACTTATATCAAAGCATAAGTATAAGTAACCTATGTCTTAACTAATGTACATATGTGTACATGTCTTTCACTCTGTGAATGTATCCATCTTCTTTGCTTCAAAACTTGATCTCATCTCCATCCTTTGTCCTTCAAATCTTCAATTGGTGATTGGTCTGCACCAACAGTTGTGAGAGACAAACTAGTAGGAAAAATATATAATCCAACAATATCTCCATGACTACAAGTCCTACCATCTCAACCTTATGAGTCACTAGGATAGGCCCCGCCTAACCCCACAGATGCAATCCCTTGTCAATTTCCACACTTTTCATCATCAAGACACCCCTCTCATCCAATATAACAACACATAACGATGAAGAAAAATACCTTTCACATATATTATTAGAATTTGAGCCTTGGATAAATGAGGATTTGAACTTGTGGCTTTGTGGACAAGCTCATTAAATATTAAACATATATTAATCCACCACTATATGCACTTGTGGGGTGATTGAGGTACAGTCTCATCGACACAAGTCCCTAAGACTTCACGACTTAGGTACACAGTATTCATGGTACGTCAAGGTAAGATCTTAGGTCATATTGTTTCTAAGAATGGAATATCAACAGATGAGGACAAAGTAAGGGCCATAATGGAGTTGCAGAGGCCAAGGAACGTTAAAGAGGTACAAGACTTTATGGGCCTTTGTGGATATTACCACAGGTTTATCCACATATATGCGATCATAGATAAACCTCTTTATGTTTTTTTTGAAAACTTTTGAGTGGAATGATGAATGCAAAAATTCCTTCAATGAGCTGAAGAGGTGTTCGTGCACACCATCCATACTGACCTCACTTGATTGGAATAAACCATTCCATGTCCATGTAGATGCATCCAATTATGCAATATGATGTGTGCTAGCACAACCAACAGGTGAAGAAAATCTAGATTTGCCTATAGCATATCCTAGCAGACATTTGAATGCAGCTAAACGAAACTACACAACAATCAAAAGAGAAGGCTTAGGCATGGTATATGCCGTCAAGAAGTTTAGACACTATATATGGGCCAATAAGTTTAAGTTTTTCACTAATCGTCAAGCCTTATCATATTTGTTCAGGCTAACGGACAAGCTGAGAGCACAAATGAGATCCTATGTAATGTATTGACAAAACTTGTAAATAATAAATGCTCTGATTGGGATAAACAACTTCATCATGCAGTTTGCTCTAATCGAGTTGCCTACAAAATGGTACTCAATGCCACCCCATTTCATATGGTCTTTGGAAAAAATGTTGTGTTACCATTAGACTTCTTCATCCCAACTTTAAAAATAGCACTAGAGCACAAGGAATGGAAATGAGTTGTCCTCCATCTAGAATGCTTAGTTGAGACTAGGCCACAAGCGGCAGCAGGCATCTATGCCGCAAAGAAAAGACAAAAGGCATACTTTGATGCACATATCAATGATAAAGGATTGAAAGAGGGAGACATAGTGTTGGCTTATACATTAAAGCAACATCCCCACAAATTGGGAAAATGAGGATATGGGCCCATGATCATTAATAGAAATTCCACTAGTTGTGTGATTCAATAGCCCACTAGAGAAGGTGACATCCTGCCAAGCTATATTAGTGCCTCTTGAGTCAAGCTATATCAAGAACCTCTTACAGAGGATATGTTAATGAGACTCAACACTATTAAGAAGCGAAAAGAAGAAGAGTTAAGGGTTATAGAAGAAGCATAGGCAGAAGCTAGAGAGTGTATTAGGCAAAATAAGTTAAGGTGATAAGGCCTAGATGTTAATCCCAATGCCCTAAGATATCATATGGCCATTTGAAAGCTCCAAACACTTTTGATCTTTCCTTCAAAACATACAGAGTTATCCATCTTGTAGCATCATCAATGAAAGAAACATAATACCTTGAGCCACTGATAGATCCTTCTTTTGTTGGTCCCCAAACATTTGTATGAATGAGCTCTAGTACTCCATCATGTTTGAATCCTTTCTTCTGAAATGGTAACTTGTGTGCTTTTCCCATTTGACATGCTTCACATTTATAAATCATATGTTGACTCTCCACATTTGGTAGTCCTAGTATAGAATAATTTGCAACCATAGCTTTAATTCCTCTTTCATTGAAGTGACCTAATCTCTTATGCCAGAGATCAAGTTCTGTAATCACTGCTTCACCATGTGTGAGCAAAGCTTGACCAATGCTCCCTTGCACTCTTAAAGTAAAGAGTCTACCTTCTTTCTTACCACAGACAATCTGATTATATCCATTCTCTGGATCTTCAACAAATACTCCTTCATTTGTAAACCTGAATTGAAAACCCTTTTCAACTATTTGTCCCACACTAATGAGGTTTTAGGTATTGTGGGAACATACAAAACATTGGTTAGCAAATCTGGTCCATTCTTGCATTTCACTTTTCCAATTGAATGTACACTATGTCTTGTATTATCACCTGTTTGAACTGTGTGACTAGAAATGCCTTTTTCCAATTCTGACATCAATTCTATGTTTCTTGACAAATGATTAGAGCATCTAGAGTCAATATAAAATACCTTTAGATCTTCCTTATCTGATGTGCTGATTGAATTGATCATCAATGATGTATGACTTTCATTTTATGTATCATTTGCATATTTGTAGTAGATGGTCTTGTAGGATTGATTATGTCCCCAACTTCTTCCTCCACCTCTACCATGTTGATATATTTAGGTAGTGATGTGTGTGAACACTCTAGGACCACCAGGGCACTTTTTTCCCTCTTTAGGAGGTTTTTTCCCCCGGCTTGTATATACGCCTATTGCCCTAAAAGGGCTACTTATCTTTGTACATATTCTAATAATACATTCAGTATTGTGTGTTGTGCTCCAAGCTTCTTCTTCTTCCTTGTGTTGTTCGCATGCTTCCGCATACGTCTAACTCCAACAATTGGTATCAGAGCAGGTCACCGCTTCATCTAGGGCATCGTCTACACCTCTTCGGTTGCAGTCTCAGAATCGCATCAATTTTGGTGAGCATACTCAGCGTGTTTTCGAGATAAAAACTGCTTCGCTTTGTGGTGCTGAAATCGCGATCTGAGCTCGTTTTAGCCTCCGAACGCACTATCGTAGCACTTGTGCAGGCTATTTTGTCTTTCAGTTTATGCATGTTGATGGTGGAATGACTTTGTGTCAAACGAAATATATTGACACATTATTGCAGCATTTTGACCTTGAAGATTGTAAACCTATTGCCACTCCTATGGAGATAGGTTTACGATTGAGACTTCATGATGTTGGAGATGCATTTGATGTTGTTCTCTATCAGCAGGCTATTGGGTGCTTGATTTACTTATGCATTACTCGGCTAGATATTCAGTTTGTTGTCTCACAGATGAGCAGGTTTATGCATTGCCCAGGAGTCAAGCATTGGCAGGTGGTTAAGCCCATCTTTCGCTACTTGAGTGGTACTTGGCTACTTGGGTTATTTTATCCCAAGGGGGGATCACTACCGCCAGATTTGCATGCTTTTTCTGACTCTGATTGGGCTGGTTGCTATGACACTCGTGTGTCCACTAGTGGCTTTTGCTTCATGCTTAGTAGCTCATGTATATCTTGGTTGAGCAAGAAGCAGCCTACTATGGTCACTTCCAGTTGTGAGGCTGAGTATAGGGCAACTTTCATAGCGGTTGTTGAGTGTGTGTGGCTCAGACGCCTTATTGTTGATTTGGGTGTTGGTCAGTCTGCCACCACAATCTTCACTGACAGTCAGAGCACATTGGCAGTTGTGAGGAACCCTGTGTTCCATGCTAGCACTAAGCACATTGAGGTGCATTATCATTATGTCAGGGAGAGGTTCTCTGCTGGGGAGATCAGCTTGGCATATGTGCCCACGGAGGAGAACATTGCAGACCTTTTCACAAAGGCTGTGCCTAGGGAGAAGTTTGAAGCTTTCCGCAAAGCTTTGGGCTTACTTCCTTTTGTGGAGTGATTTCCACATAGCTTGGCACTTCCTTATACATGAGTGCCAGCTCCTTGTTCATTGCATCACTCCCAGGGGGAATTTGTTGATATATTTAGGTAGTGATGTGTGTGAACACTTTAGGACTGTCGGGGCACTTTTTTCCCTCTTTAGGAGGTTTTTTTCCCCCCGCTTGTATATACGCCTATTGCCCTAAAAGGGCTACTTATCTTTGTACATTCTCTAGTAATACATTCAGTATTGTGTGTTGTGCTCCAAACTTCTTCTTCTTCTTTGTGTTGCTCGCGTGCTTCCGCAGATGTCTAACTCCAACATACCATAGCCTCCTCTTTGACTTTTTCTACCTCTCAGAGAATAATTTTGATATCTTCCACCTCTGCATCTACTATTGTTATTCTAATTTTGCTTTGATCCTTGCTGATTATGCCAACAATCATGAGCCAAATGATTACTCAATCCACAGATCCAACAAGCCTTATTGTTGTTATTCTCATTACCTCTTCCTCTTCCAGAACCTCTTACTCTTTCTCTGCCAGTGCCTTTACCTCTTGCATAATAAACTTGAGGATTTGGTTCCTGTTAGCCATCGCCCGAGAAGCTGCTCAACAGTCGACTTAGATCACGGGATCCAGCAAGACCTGTTGGTGAGAGTGACTATTCACAGAGGAGGTATCGATGGTAGCGGACCATCAAGTGGACCTGTAGATAGCGACTGCCAAGAAGACGAACTTAGCTGCAGCGAGTATGCTTGAGTACGCACGACAAAAAAAAACTGAAGAATGTGCTTCTCTAGTGT
Organism: Ceratopteris richardii; assembly: GCA_020310875.1. Classification (NCBI taxonomy): domain Eukaryota; kingdom Viridiplantae; phylum Streptophyta; class Polypodiopsida; order Polypodiales; family Pteridaceae; genus Ceratopteris; species Ceratopteris richardii. The sequence continues at coordinate 59,828,854 of CM035443.1, forward strand.
GAGCACCAAACACTGACCGTGGTTGGATTCATTCCCTCTTGCACAAAGCGCCAACAGTCCCTGAGCTATTCACTTGGGCCGCCACTCAGCAAGGATATGCTCCTGGATGAGCCATGTTTCATCCTCAAGGCGCTGCTTGGCAACAAGTCAATTTTGTCCCTGAACAGGTTGTGGGCTTGTCAGAGAAAACCGGAGAAAATGACGCGGTTTTTAGCATAATGATATTCGATATACAGGTTGTCAATCCGGCTGTAATTTATAGCACACCATCACATGGTTTCTTTGTATTGAGTCCCGAGTTGCCAACCAAGAGAAGCTGCGCACTTCCTAGCCACATGCACGATGAACGTCATTTCCTCCACATATAGTTTTGCGCAATCAACATGATGTCCTCTCTACACACACATTGTAATAAGTGAGATGTGGCATTAAGATATCCAAAGTCCAAAACATCAAGCCTACGGCACAAACATATAAAAATTTCTTCAAGTTTTCCCCATACTCAAAGAGTTTTCACACAATCTTTGTTTAGCATAACCTTTGGTTTGGCACTCTAAGTCCTACAAATGTTGTTCCTTATTATCCTTTAAGGGTACATTTAGTTTGCATATATCCAAGGGTTTTGGTATATCAATTAGGATCCACCTTAACACTCATAAAAGGGTGCAAGGATTCCATCCTTAGGTTTGTCACTTCAAGCACCTTGTAAAGATTTGCCTTATCTTGGCACCATTTGGCACTAAGTGCCCTCTCTTGTAAACTCAAGTAATAAAAGAAAAAGTATTGTGTGCTCTGTGCACAAGGGAAGGGCTACTCTAAGCCCCCCTCCCCAAGGAGTTTTTCAGTCTGGTATCGAATCGTTCATTTCAAGCTTTGCAATTATTTTTGAAGCGGTACTTTTGGCAAGTATCTTTGATAGTGTTTCTAAACACTTTCTCATCAAAGCTTTGTAATGACCAAAAGTGAAGGTAGCTCATTATCTATGGCTAACTTCTTACCCTCTTTCACCTCTATTTTTATGCCTAAGGATGAACGCCTCAATGGACAAAATTACACTATATGGAAAGATATCATGCACGCCTATCTCTACACGAATCTCCTCCATGAGGTAGTAGACAGGTCAGACCCCGAACCCAATAGGGATATCAACTTAGACAATTGGCATGTGTGGAATGTCAAGGACAAACGAGCTTTAGGTCAGCTATTACTTGCCTGCGACGAATTGATGAAAGGACATATCACGGCTTGTAAGACATCCAAGGATGCTTGGGATACGTTAGCTGCTTTGTATGAAGACAAAACCCCTTCGAAGATATATGCATTAGAGGTCGAGTTTCATAATTTGACCATTCGGCCACACGACACAATTACCAAGGTCATAGCACAATTTGAGGACTATCGGCGTAAATTAGCACTTTGTGGTAAGCAGATCTCTAGTGAAGACATGGCCATTAGGCTTCTCAACAAGTTACCTAAGTCGTACAAGACATTTGTCACAACTTTATATAATCGTGGCCAAGTCTTATCTTGGGAAGAAGTTCGTCGACTATTGCTCCTTCACGACTCGCAAGCCAAATCGACTTCCTCCCAGGATTCTGCCATGAAGGCCAAATGCCCATTCAATAAGGGCAAAACCACAAGTCATCATGCTAGCAATGGATCTAAGCAAGGATCGCATAATTCATCGAAGAAGTTCACCTGTAATTTTTGTGGAAAATCAGGACATTTAGAAAAGTTTTGCTATAAAAAGAAACAATCATTGAAGGCTTCTATGTCTAGCCAAGCATCCAAAGGATCCCAACATAGATCCCACTGCTCTAGTGAGGAACTCTTCATCTCCACAGAAGCCAATGCCCTAGTTACTTCTAGCTCCCCGCATGAGTGGATCTTTGATAGCGAAGCTACCTCCCATATGTGCAAAGAGAAGGACTCCTTCAAGAACTCGAAGAGCACACGGGAGAAGTCTATCTTGGCAACAACAAAAGTTTATCCATTGAAGGAAAAGGGAAAGTTCAAATTACCAACAATCAGGGGGAATGCAAGTCTTTATCCAATGTTCTTTTTGTTCCAAATTTATGTATGAATCTACTTTCCATCAAGGCCATTACAGATCATGACAAACAAGTATGGTTTCATAACACCTCAGTTAAGGTAGTTGATCCCCATACAAAGGATTTCATTGCTCAAGGTATTGAAGAAAAGGGCCTCTACAAACTATCTTGCTTTGTATCCAAAGAATCAACCTCGAGTTTGTGGCACCAACGATTTGGCCACACTTCTTACTTATCAAAAATCTCTTCATCCCAACTTGTGAAGGGATTGCCAAAGGTAGGGCAACTTACTGATGTCTGCCAAGCTTGCACCCAAGGCAAGCAACACAGGGGCCCAGTTTCCAAGGAAGCTTCAACACGATCGAGGAACCCACTAGCCCTTATCCACATGGACTTATGTGGACCCATGCACACCCCATCCCTGAGTGGATCCCTCTACTTTTATCTTCTAGTACATGACCACTCTCGCTATATTTGGGTGTACTTTTTGAAGTCAAAGGCAGACACATTCTCTAAGTTTCAAACTTGGATCAAGGAAGTTGAGAATGAAGCTTCGACTAAAGTTAAAACCATTAGATCAGATGCAGGTGGTGAGTTTATCAATCATGACTTTGATAACTTTCTCAACCAGAAAGGGATCAAAAGACAAGTCACTCAGTCTCATACTCCATCCCAAAATGGAGTGGTTGAATCAAAGATACACAGTGTGATGGAAATGGCAACAACTATGCTTCATCACAAGGATCTACCCTACAAGTTATGGGCAGAAGCCGTGCATACTGCCGTTCACATTCTTAATCGAGGATTTACAAGTGGATTACACAACAAAACACCCTTCCAAGCATACTATGGAAGAAAACCAAATGTGAATTATTTTCGAGTCTTTGGTAGTGAAACTTTTGTCCATGTACCAAAAGAAGATAGAAACAAGTTACAATCAAAGTCCAAGAAACACATATTCATAGGGTATAGTGACCAATCAAAGGCCTACCATCTATATGATATGGAAAACCACTCCATCACCATTTCGAAGGATGTGATCTTCAATGAAGCTTCCTCATACTCAAGAAAAGATTCAAGTACAAGTCTTAGTCCACCTATCTACACTTCAGAGAGGGACTCAGTATTTCCAAACTCCAACTCAAAAGCAAGTACTTCCAGTCATCCGAGAAGATCTCAAAGACTTATTGACAAGAGACAGCGAGAACAAAGTCATTATGTAAATTACGCCTTAATGCATCAGATTCAACAAATCCCAGAACCATCTAATTACAAAGAATCTCAAGGACAACCTAAGTGGGAAGAAGCTATTCAAGTAGAAATGGATGCAATTGAGAAGAACAAAACTTGGACTCTTGTACCTAAGCCCACAAATCATCAAGTCATAGGAGTTAAGTGGCTTTATAAAGTTAAGTACAAGTCAGTTGGCACATTAGACAAGTACAAAGCAAGGTTGGTAGCCAAGGGATACAAGCAACAACATGGCATTGACTATGAAGAAACCTTTGTTCCTACTACAAGATTCACAACCATAAGAATCATCTTAGCACTAAGTGCTCATTTTAAGTGGCCCATTTACCAACTCGACGTCAAAAGTGCATTCCTCAATGGAGATCTTCAAGAAGAAGTATATGTTGAACAACCTGAAGGCTTCAAGTTCCAAGGCAAAGAAGATCAAGTCTAGAAGCTTCACAAGGCACTTTACGGACTTAAGCAAGCTCCCTGGGCCTGGTATGAAAAGATTCACAAGTTCTTTGAAGACAAGGGATTTCACAGAAGCAATGCTGATGCTGATCTCTATATCTATCAAAAGGAGTCCTTAGTAGCCATCATCATTCTCTATGTAGATGACTTGATCTTGACAGGCTCAGACGAAGAGTGCATCCAGTTCATCATCACACAGCTTCATCTTGAGTACTCTATGATAGATCTTGGATTACTACAGTACTTCTTGGGTATGGAAGTTTGGCAAACAAAAGAAGGTATATTCCTATCACAGAAGAAGTATTGCTCTGATCTACTTTCAGATATAACATGGACCAATGTCGCTCAGTTTCTACACCACTTGATCCAAACATCAAGCTTACACTGGAGGACTCATCATCACTTGTGGATGTGCATACCTATCAGCAGCTTCTTGGCTCATTACTTATCTTGCCAACAGTAGACCAGATATTGCTTATGCAGTTGGTATACTCAGTCAGTTTGCACATCAGCCTCGTCAGACTCATTGGGATGCTGCTCAGAGACTACTTCGATACCTTGCACTCACCTGACATTATGGTCTTTGGTATAGACGGGCATTGAACTCGCAGGGTATTCCGATTCAGATTGGGCTGGTGATCCTGATTCTCGATAGTCTACTTCTGGGTATATATTCTTCCTTGACTCATGACCTATCTCTTGGGAAAGTAAGAAGTAGCCTAAAGTTGCACTATCATCTATCGAGGCCGAGTACCGAGCATCTAGCTTTGCAGCATGTGAAGCCATCTACCTTCAACATTTATTATCTGACATTGGTGTTTTGCAGGATACTCCAACATGTCTTCGCACGGACAGCCAGTCAGCCTTGGCCATCACCAAGAATCGAGTGTTCCACGCTCAGACGAAGCACATCGAGATCCAGTACCACTTCATCCGTGAGAAGCTCATATCTCAGGAGATTACTCTGGAGCAGTGTACCTCTCAGGAGAACCTAGCGGACATGTTCACGAAGGCTCTCCCTCTGGTTCCGCTTCAGCGCTTGGTGGACCTCTACAGCATTCAACCACTCCAAAATGGAGCTGCAGAGGGGGTGTTGACGACATGATTGCTCCTACTTCATCTACATTTGTATTGGCATGAGTGCATCTCCATCTTGTATCTAGAAGGCACTCCATTTCTAGTCTATTTACATTTTATATTGTATTTCCTTTGTATTTGGGTACCTTGCCATGTGCTTCTACCAGTTGTATTCATTCTCCTTTCAGGAGACTTATCCCACATATGATGTACTTTTGAGAGCCCCTCCCAAATCTATATAAGGAGGGCCTCTCCCCTCATTTGTACTTGGTTAGAAGCTTGAGGAGCCTATTCCATGCTCTTGGCAAGCTCATTTCTAATCCACATGAGTTTACCCATTTCATGGTCTACTCATTTTGTGTCTCACACATTCTTTGTTTTGTGAGAGTACTTTACTTTTCATTTTGCTTCCGTGTGTGTACTCTTTACAGATTCAAGGTGTGGTTTGTGCACATTAAAGTTTATTTTCCATATTGATAATGTTCAAAAAATGAGAACATAGATAAGTAACTTTAACATGAAAAAATTCTAGTCCACTACGGTATATTGGTGTATGAACCACCACAAGAACTAAATCAATGTAGTATTATACGCCCTCCATAACCAAAATTAGTTTTTCAAACCTTTAATTTTTGAAAACTTTACCAGTTTATGCAAGAAATGTTAGCATCCACTTTCTCTGTCTACCCACATTCATAGTCGCAAAAATTTGGCTTCAATTTTTTCTCATAATTGACATGAATTATCAAAGTTATTTTTTCCAAATCCTAATACAAGTTGTATCGTGTAGTAAGAAAGTGATTTTGAGTGATACATTGAAGCTTTACCTCATTAGCTTCTTCATTTCTGCTTAAGAGTTAAACCATGTCTGAAAAAGTTTTCATTCTACTTCGATTTTGACATACCTACAGTCTTTCACTTGATTCTCTCAATTGGCATCGCATTTGAGTGAGATCTTCTAGCCAAAGTTGATTGAGGACATGATCTTTCAAATGAGCTATTCTTTACTAAAAACTTTACATTGTACTATGAGAATTGATCCTAAGAAAATCACATATAAATTGCACCATTTTCTCATAACCATCAACTATCACATATGTGGTTACAAATCACATTTGAACTCAGCACACACTAACAATTAGATCAAATTCTTTTATGCAATGCTTAATTTACTATAATGGAAGGTGTGTACAAAATGGTTTGGCATGCTTCAACTATTAGCCATTCTGATATACAGATTGACTAAACAAAAGGCTTCTTGGGATGGTAGTTCACAAAAATCACTCTGCAAACTATTGGCTTTTTTGCTACCGTCTTCAGACACAGAATTCTCCAAACACACTCTACTGCAATCCTTTGAACATTTCACTTACAGATGATTATACAGATTATTTACCATATATAGATCAACTACAATTCACCATGCAATACTGAACTCGATTACAACTATCGAAATGAAACTTTGACAGTATCAAACTTCAAAATAACTTTGCAACTTTTGTCGTACTAACACAATACTTCATCAGTTAACAGTAATCAAACTTGTCAACACAATTAACCACAAATAGATTGACAATGTGATAGCGAGAACAACATAGAACAAAGATTTACTATAAACCATGAACACTTTGACCCTCCACCACGACCGAATCCCTACGAACTCGTCATGTGGGGCTCTCAACCGTGCGATGTTTCTTTGTATTAAAAAACTTTTGAAAGATTACAACACTTCACCAAAATGGTTCAATAGAAATATATACTATTTACAATTAGTAACACCACTAGTCTAACACTGGCATGCATGGTGGATCCGAATCCTAAGCGAAAAATTCATCATCTATTAGACCTTGTAGATAAATAGTTTGAGTTTCTTCAAAACTACATTTTATTTTCTTTTGTACTACCTTAAGCAACTTTTGAACCATGTCTGCATCTAAGAATTGAGCATCAAGACTAGAAGAACTAGCCTGGGCTGGTTGATCAACAATGTTATGGCTCTATGTGACCAAAAATGATTCTTGCATATAAAAATAATTCTTAAGAGAAGCTTGACATCTCAATCGAGTCTGTTTGGCATCAGCTTCTACCTTCTTTATTTTCTCATTCTGTTTATTTAATATTTCTCCATGTGTTGGATTTGTTGTGCCCGAAACTCGACGGTTTTGAAGTATGTTTGCCTCTCCTTCTCTTTTACATCCAATTCTTTCTTTAACTAAATAGTAACACCAATTTTTGTAGTCAATGCTTGTGCTTTAATAAAAAGTTCCTCTTTTGTAGTTGCAAATTCGGTCTCCCACTGAATAGTGTTGGTCATAATCTTTGTACAAGCTTGCTCCAGTGTGGTAGCTTTCTCTGTTTGTTCTTCTAGTACTGAGCTTACCTTGGCTAGTGCTTCATTCTTTTTGTCTAACTCTAGTGTAGAGCTTCCAAAGTTGAATCTTTCTCAGTGAGCTACTGCTGCAACCAGAATTCCCGTGTTCTGAGTTGCATTGCTTTGTCTTGTAGAGGGGCAAGATCCGCTTCATCCATTTCTAATTTTTCTTGAAAATCTTTTTGCAAATGTGTTTCCTTGGCTCCTTTTCATGTTTGATTAAGATTGGCAGCATGTACTAGGTATTGCCCAGCCTTGGCAAGATTAGCTATTGCAAAATTGGGGCCAATCCCCAAGTTGAGGTAGGGACAGGCATAGATTGTTCGGTCGATGCATAGATCGTGAATTCTCAAGCAATGGGTTTTTTGAAGGTGATAGGAGGAGGTGAATATGTCGAGGAATGGGGTGGTGTGATTTCAACGACTTCTTCATTAATTGGGTTAGCCTCCAAAGCTATGATAGGATCAGATGGGACAATGGGAATAAGGGGTTGAAGGAGGATGCAGGGATCTTCGATGAGTGAAATTTCTTTGGCACTCAAAAACTTGCTTCTCTATGATCCGAGCAATAATATCATTGAGAAAAGATAAAGTAATCTATTGTAGAGGAGGGTTGTGAACGAGAACATCCGATTTGTCAATGCCCATTGGTGTCGGACTTCTAGACAATGCCATCTGTGATTTGGAGATCACCATTAGTGACAAAGTCAAAAGGACTTCAATTACAACAAAAACAATCGCAGCCTCGTTTGATGTGATGACAATGCTTGTGTCCACTTGAGCGAAAGAGGAGTTGGAAGCTGTCTTGGGCACGACTTCAACGCGTCTTTGTTTGCAAGGAAAACACAACCATACTAAATCTTCTTCTTCTTCTTCCATATGAGAGGATACCACAAAAGCGAGAATGATGCGGGAGACGGAAACAAAACCCGCAAAAGCAGGATTGTGAAGGAGCAAAGAGAAAATATGGGGCAACTGCGTTCGCCGGACTTTCACTTTGGGTAACTGCTGAATCACCACCTGACATTCCTTGTGAATGCGGTGGAGGTAAAACAGTGCCCAATTGATTGGTTCATGGGCTACCAAGTCAATAACTAAGTACATGGGTCTGGAGATGTTATAGGCACGTGTTTGGAGATTTATGGTGATGACTAGGAACTGAAGGGCATGACCCTCTGAGTGTGGATGACACATAATTGCATACTCATTAGATGATTGATGAGGGAAGAGAGGATTCATCGTGGTTCAGGGAAATAGCATGACCTCAATGCAGTCGACATTAGGGAGACAAAGATGGTAAGCCATGGTGACTATGTTGGTGTTTGCAAAAGCACATGAACAGCACAAGGAAGAAGAAGAAGCTTGGAGCACAACACACAATACTGAAAATGTATTACCACTAGAATGTACAAAGATAATTAGCCCATTAGGGCAATAGGCATATATACAAGCCAAGGGAAGAAAACCTCATAAAGAGGGAAAAAAAGTGCCCCGGTGGTCCTAGAGTGTCCACACACGTCACTACCTAAATATATCAACAAATCACCCCTAAGAGTGATGCGATGAACAAGTAGCTGGAACTCATGTATAAGGAAGTTCCAAGCTATGTGGAAATCACTCCACAAAAGGAAGTAAGCCCAAAGCTTTGCGGAAAGCTTCAAACTTCTCCCTAGCCAGAGCCTTCATGAAAAGGTCTGCAATGTTCTCCTGCGTGGGCACATATGCCAAGCTGATCTCCCCAATAGAGAACCTCTCCCTAACATAATGATAATGCACCTCAATGTGCTTAGTGTGAGCATGGAACACAGGGTTCCTCGCAATTGCCAATGCGCTTTGACTGTCAGTGAAGATGGTGGTGGTAGAAGGCTGACCAACACCCAAATCAAATATAAGGCATCTGAGCCACACACACTCAACAGTCACTGTGAAAGCTGCCCTATACTCAGCCTCACAACTAGAAGTGGCCATAGTAGGCTGTTTCTTGCTCAACCAAGATATACATGAGCTACCAACCATGAAGCAAAAGCCACTAGTGGACACATGAGTATCATATCAACCATCCTAGTTTGAGTCAAAAAAAGCATGCAAATCTGGCAGTAGTGATCCCCCCTTGGGATAAAAAAACCCAAAGTCTGAGTACCACTCAAGTAGCGAAAGATGCGCTTAAGCACCTGCCAATGCTTGACTCCTTGGCAATACATAAACTTGCTCATCTGTGAGATAGCAAACTGAATATCTGGCCGAGTAATGCATAAGTAAATCAGGCATCCAACAATTTGGTGATAGAGAATAGCATCAAATGCATCTCCACCTTCATGAGACTCAATCGTAAACTTGTCTCCATAGGAGTGGCAATAGGCTTACAGTCTGCAAGGCCAAAATGCTGAAATAATGTATCAATATATTTCGTTTGACAAAAAGCCATTCCACCATCAACTTGCATAAACTGAATGCCCAAGTAGTGATGCAAACGCCCCAAATCAAACATCTCAAATGAGGCATGTAAATCAGCCTTAAAATTAGCAATATGCCTCTCATGAGGACCAGTGAGCAGCATCTCATCAACATAAACCACAATGATCAGAAGTACATCATTAACACACTTAACATATAAGGTGCTTTCAGTTGGACTGTTCTCAAAACCATGTGCAATCAGATAGGCATCTATATTTTCATACCAAGCATGTGGTGCTTGCTTTAAACCATATAATGCCTTCTTTAACCTGCACACCTGGTTTTCATGCCCTTTTTGCACAAAGCCATGGGGCTGAAAAACATACACTTCTTCATGCAAGTCACCATTTAGAAATGTTGTTTTAATGTCGAACTGATGTACATTCCAACCATAATGAGCTGCAAGTGCACAAATGCTACAAATACTAGTCATACGACAAGTAGAAGCAAAGGTTTCATCAAAATCAATGCCTTTTTCCTGTGCATAACCCTTTGCAACAAGCCTAGCCTTATACCTGTCAACTGTTACCATTAGGCTTACGCTTCAGCTTGTATACCCACTTAGTACCAATGGCCTTCTTGCCAGGAGGCAAGTTACATAAAGACCAAGTACCATCTTCATTATAGCATCATATTCAGATTGCATAGTAGCCATCCAATTTTTTGAATTCTGTGTTTCATCAAATGAAACAGGCTCATTCTCATCATACAGATTAGATGCAGCCATAGCATAGCAATCTGATGCAAAAGACGCACTATGAGAGCTTGAACGAGTATGATTTGACAAAGGTGCATCTAATTTGCTGTCACGCAAAGTCTGCACCAACCATTTTGGCATAGTTTTTGCCTCCTCAATATCAGCTCTCTAACCAACAAGTGCATCATGTAAATCTGCATTAGAAATGGGATGATTTGCATCATCACATGAAACCTCCAAAGGTTGAGAAGTTGCCTCATTAGGACCAGTGCTAGACTGTCCACCTATAAAAAGAGGAAGCAAAGTATCATACATGTCTTTGGAGCTAATAGATGTCTCCTTAATACATGAAAGCAATGGCTGAAATAGCATCTTCCACAAAAACAACATCACGGCTAACCCGAATGCCTTTAGTTTGTGGATGATATAGACGATAGCCTTTACCTTCAGAACTGTAGCCAACAAAAATACATTTTACTACTTATCATCCAATTTTCTACGATGTTGTTCAGGCACTAAGTCATATGCCAAACAACCAAAAAGACATAGATGAGCAACACATGGGTTGCAATCATGCCAAGCCTCATATGGAGTGATAGACTGCAACACTTTAGTGGGATACCTGTTAAGTACATATGTTGCACACATGACAGCCTCGAGCCAGAAACTATGTGGTAAAGCCTGACTCTTGACCATACACCTCACCATCTCCATGAGTGACCTATTCTTTTGTTCAGCAACTCCATTCTGTTGAGGCAAATATGACACTTTACACTCGTGTTTTATCCCACGTTCAGCCAGAAATGCATTAAAATCAGAAGACATATATTCCCCCCCTCGATCAGAACGGAGGGTGCCCATTTTACATGCTGACAGATTTTCAGCCAAAATCAAAAACTATTTGAAGCACATGAACACTTTGGACTTTGCCTTTAATGGATATACCCATGCATGCCTGGAAAAATCATCGATGAAAGTCACGAAGTAAAGACAATTTCCAAAAGATGTCTGCATAGGATCACAGACATCACTATGTACAAGCTTCAATTTCTTAGTAGCCCAAACTAAACCATCTTTTGGAAAGGAGGAACACGACATTTCGCCCAAAATATAGCCTTCACAAACATGTTATTTGGGTGCCTCAAGTTTGGGCAAAGAGGACACCATTTCATATTTATGCAAGCGTAGCAAACTAGCAAAATTCAGATGACCAAAGTGTGCATGCCAAAGCTTTGCATCTGACAGAGCCTAAGAACCATGTATTGCACATGCCAAATCATTTACAGATCTTTCATAGTCTATGAGCTTATATAGCCCACAACATAAAATGTGAGAAGTAATAATCACATCGCCATTTGACAGATCATGAACTGTACATCTATCATCAACAAATTTCACAGCGAAGACAATCTTGGCTAATGCAGAAATTGATAACAGATTTTCCTTGATCCCTAGCACAAACAAAGCATCTGACAAAGTGAAAGAACTACCATCAGTAGTAGTCAAAATGATCTTACCAACTCCCATAACAGGATAAGAGGAGTTGTTGGTGCATGTAACATTATTCCCTTTAGGGGTAGGCTCGAGTGAAGAGAAGAAACTACGCTGCGAGGTAATATGTTTGGTCGCCCCACTATCAAAGTACCAAACATTTGAGTCTACTGTAGACATGCACTGTTCATGAGAAGATGGGTCAAAACTGCAAACAGTAGTAAACGCCCATTCTTCTTCCTGCACAAGACTAGCATACTCTGTTTTTGGTGTAGAGGCCTATGCGACAACCATTCCAGCCTCGTTCTTCTTTGCCTCTTTCAAAGCCAACTTTGAATAGTACTTTATGATATGATCATTTCCTTTACAGTACTTGCAAAACAATTTCTGTTTTTCTTATTTCTTATCATCTTTGTCTTCCCTCTTCGATTGTGCAAAATTAGGAGATTCCTACTTACTAGTTGAAGAGCTCCATTTTCCTTTGCCCTTCTAACTAGCCAGGAAAGCTTGATCTGCAACACGCATAATGGACCTGTTCTGCCTGGACTGATCTTCCTGCAACAGAACAGACACTAACTCCTTAAATGACAAGGCATTTGGATTGCCTTTCATCATCAAGCGAACAGTAGAAGCAAAACTCTGATATGAATTAGGAAGACCATTCAGAATGGTCTGCACAAGTGAGCTATCTGGTATAACCTCATCAACAGAAATCAATTGTTCCTTCAAGCCTTTGATCTTGTTAGAAAACTGTCCATAGAATCAGCTTCATTCATGTGTTCGCTCTCCAAGTGGTTTTGGAGATAAGCAACACGAGCCTCATTCCTAGCTTGGTACAATGTGGTAAGTGTATTCCAAGCATCCTTAGCTATTCTGCAAGAGTAAATGTGAGGAATAATGGCACGTTTGACAGACAAAGCTATCAATGCATGTGCATGGGCATCTCTACCATCCCAACGAATTTGCTCTACAGTAGGCACAACAGAAACCGTAGCACGAACAGGAATATGCAAAATATCATCATCTTCGACACCTTCTACATCAGCTTTAGTACATGCAGTTCTAACAATTGCAGGTGTGATAGGACGTTTTTCAACACCCTGCACAATGTTCCACAGTCCTTTTGCAACCAATACATGTTGCATCATATAAGCCCACAATGGGTAGTTGGTACCATCCAACTTATCCTCAACAGCCAACATACGAAATACATCACTGCTTTTAGCCATGGCCGGTGACTAAAATACATTGATGCAAAAAATTGACTGTATCTCAAAAAGTTGAACAGAACTGCCCATACGAATTATGTTAAACTTGTAGCGGACTTTGAGATGCTTATATTGGAGAACCGAAACTGGTATATACCTTTGGCACAAAAAGACAAAATAGCCTAAAAAACGCTGTGATAGTGAATTCGAAGGCCAAAACAAGCTAAGATCGTGATTTCGACACCACAAAGCGACGTTGTTTTGATCTCAGAAACACACTGAGTATGCTCACCAAAATTTGTGCAATTTTGAGACTGCAACAGAAGAGGTGTCGACAACACCCTAGATGAAGTGGTGGCCTACTCTGATACCAATTGTTGGAGTTAGACATCGGTGGAAGCACGTGAAGAGCACAAGGAAGAAGAAGAAGCTTGAAGCACAACACACAATACTGAAAATGTATTGCCACTAGAATGTACAAAGATAAGTACCCCATTAGGGCAATAAGCGTGGCATATATACAAGCCGGGGGAAAGAAACCTCCTAAAGAGGGAAAAAAAGTGCCTTGGCGGTCCTAGAGTGTTCACACACATCACAACCTAAATATATCAACAGTCTAATATGATACAAGTCATTAGGTACGACTCGACCACTGGCTAGGAAGTGACAGAGGTAGGACAATCTGCAATGGCTCGAACTAATGCTAAGGCCAGGGGGTGAGAAGGCATCGTGTGCCATGACAACTTTGCAAACAACAACAAATCGCACACTTGAAAGTACTCTGCTAGGTCGGGAGCCATAGCATCACCGAACTCAGTAAAGCTGAGGCAAGGACTCCATGATTGCACGGAGAGCGAGAAAACAACAAGAGCACACAACAAGAGACACAAAGTGCAAAGGTACAGTTCACACCGTAAAGGAATGAAGTAAAACACCAAAGGATAAATAGAGATGGAAAGGAGGAAGATGATGTAACGTCATGCAACAACCACCATGGAAAATGAGGACATGTAATAGAATGCCTTCGACCACAATAGATTTGGATGGAAAAGCGCATGAAAGTGGGATGTGGATGGTCTGCGCCATTAAGGAGCCATGAAAAATCATTATTCCTTGATATGAGTGTGAAAAAGGATGTAATTTTGATCCATTAAAGGGACTTTATAAAAGCTCTCTAGTCAAAGTCATCAACCAAAACGTAGTCGGACCGATCTAGGCCATAATTTGGTAGGGATTGAACCACCTGAATTTAAATTTCCCTGCTTTTTGGTCAGCTTTAGAGTTATAGACTAAAACTAATTGGCCAACGGTGAGCACCGGTGTCTTGAGGAAATAGTCATGGGTTCTAGCTTGCCAGATTTGCATCTCTTCCATCAATAGAAAGGTTTCAAAACGAGTTTTATCAAAGGCATGGAGATCAACAAATCTGGAGTAAATCAACTTTTTTGATAAAAGTTGGGTTTCGATGGTAACATGAAGACTAGGGACCATTCCATTGGAGCGATTGCTTCAATTCCAAAGGTGAGTTTGAATTGTGTGAATCTAGTAGCAACTTTATACATGGTATGGCAAGCCCACAGAACTGAAGGAAGCATATGATCCCAATGCTCAAGGGAAAATTAAATTAATTTCTGTCGCATAGTTAATAAAGTCTTCTTAGTACTTTCTACCAGGCCATTCACTCGAGGGTAATAAGGTGTACTAAATTTATGTATGTCATTTTGAAATAAATAAATAAGTGCAACGTGATCCATGTGCAAAGTGAAGTTTCGGCCTAATAAGTAATGGTGATATTTCTTAATTGAGTAGATCAATCCAAGACACTCCCTTTCAGTGACTGAATAATCCTTCTCTACATTGGCTAGTCATTTGCTAGCATAATAAATTGGTCCATGCCATTTATCAATAATCTGAGTAAGAATATTTCCGATAGCTATTTCTGAAGCATCAACGAAAACGTGAAAAGGTATTCTCGAACGTGAAAAGGTATTCTCGATTGGGCACTTGCAGAATAGGGGCCTGGGTCAATAAGGTCTTCAAACAATCAAAAGCCAGCTGGCACTCCAGTGGCCAATGAAAGTCTTTTAGTGGGAGGTTAATTAATTTGTTCAAAGGAATAGTGAGATGCGCCAGCCACCTCAGGTGATGGCAAGGCCACCAAATTTGGCCTAGAAAACGAAGGACTTCCCTAGCCTTCTGTGGGATGGGAGCTTTTAATATAACTTTGACCTTGTCGGGATCAACCTGGATGCCCTAGGCCGAGATGACATGACCCAAAAACTTCCCACATTGAACAAAGAATACAGACTTCATTGGACTCAAGCATAATCTATACTCTCGACACTTGAGAAAGCATAACCGTAATTCAATTAAGTGATCCACTTGCCAGACCAAAAAAACATCTAGGAAAACCCTCATAAAGGTGGTGAGATAGGGGGAGAGAATATCTTGGATGCAATGTTGAATGTACTCGGGGCATTATGGAGACCAAACCACATGAGGGTACATGTAAAGACTCCCCATGAAGTAACACGATCTTTGGAATGTCTGCAACAACTATGTGCACCTAGTTGTAACCATTATATCCATCCAAAAATGAATAGATCTCATGTCTGGCAACATCATCGAGCATACTATCAAGCAAAGGAAGGGAAAAAACATCGATTATGATAGCTTTATTGAGTTTTTGATAATCAACACAAATATGAAGCTTCTTGTTCTTTTAAGGAATGATCATTGGGATAATAAAGCCAACCTTCAAGAGATAGTCAATTTTCTCTTTGACTAATTGTGCATAATGGGAGTTCATACAGTAACTTGGCTGCCTAATCAATTTAGCATCCAGTTGTAGAACTATCTGTTGTTAATAAATACGAGGGTCGATACCCTTCATATCCTAGTAATCCTAGGTGAAGACATGCTCGAATTCCATGAGTAGTTGAAGCACTTCGTTTCTCTCCTCTTCATTGAGTTTAGCACTAATTTTGACTATTTTTTTTTTATCTTTGGTACCCAAATTACAGATTACAAGTTCCTCTTCACTAATATATTGTTGAGATTGCTTATCCTCTAATTCCAGCCAGTTTGGAACAACCTCATCAATTGGGTTTGGTAGAACAATCATTTGTTCCGATAGATCAACAACAAGTATGACATAGGTCATCATGCAAGAAAAAGGAGACCATCAGTCCAAAAGTGGTTGTAAATCTACTACTCCCAAGGACAATAAGTCAGAATTCGCTCGCAGGAAGTCACCCTCTTCATCATTTATCAACCCATCCATCATATGTACAGGTTCTACAATGTGCGAAAGTGTGTGCGCTTCGGTCGATTTCATTGTATCTAAAGATACTCGATACTCATGATATTTATATTCAATTACCAATTCCTTCTTAGACCAATCTTGAAGGACTTTAGCTTGTTTGAGCCATAGTCTATCGAATAAGAGATTATAGTCGTAGGTATTATCAAGTATGTTTAAGACTACAAAAGTCATAAAGAAAACTACTCCCTGTAACATAATAAGGATATCTCGTACTAATCCAATTGGGTGGACACGAGATTGGTCTTCCATTTGTATGAAAAACTGAACTAGTTCAAAATTAAGCCAACGAAACCTTTTACATATCTCCAAAGACACTAAATTAACACCGAATCCTCTATTAATCAGCACTCAATCAATACAATGGTTCTTGTACCATACCGTTATGAGAGGTAGCATGATCCACGGTCTCTTTGGTTGCCTGCAAGGTGGCCACACATGGATCTTTCAATTCAGATAACATACCTAATTGTTGCTCAAATTGTTCTCAAACCTTCAAAACTAAGGCTACTGGTTGCCCAAGTTGCAATGTGATGGAAGAGGACTTTAGTATAGACCATAAATCTTCCACTTTCATGTTTTGGGTACCCTTTGAAGCCCGTGTTGATACTTTAAGATTTGCTCCACTCTGCGACGTTGATGCTTTCTATCTCTGGGTAATTGGTTCTGGTTGGGAAAATACAGTTGGCTCTTGTACTGCCCACTTTTTTGTTGTGTTCATCATTCATGCTTGTTCTTTAAAACCTGGTTCGTACACTACATCCATAGGCTGCAACATTCGACCTGAACATGTATGTACGGTAGCTGCCTCAGTAAATTTTTCTCCAATGATGACCAAATTAGCCATGGGTGCTGCTCTCTCCTTTCTGATTTTATCATGCTCTTGGGTCTCTTTACAATTTCTACAAATATGTCCCAATTCTCCATAGAAGTAGCATCTTACCGGTCCCCGTAGTACAAAGTTCGGTGATACTGTCTATGGTCAGGGTGGCTATTGTATTAATCCTTGTTGCGGATTTGTTTGATCATACCTTGGATATGAGGTGTTCCTCAAATGTGGAAATACATAAGTGTTGTGCAGTATAGATTCCGTTATGACATCATTCACAATGACCTAATTATAGCCCTTAGTATTATACACACAATAGGTTGTATTGTGGTTATTCATATTACAAATTGCACAATGTAGTTGATTCAATCTGCAATTCACTATAGTGTGTCCCAAGTTCTCTTTTGCCACTGCAATCCATTCCAAATATTCGATGAATCCACCAACCTTTTCCCTATACATGGGCATTTTTTACTCTAGTGTTGCTAGAGGCTTTTCCCCTATGTTATCACATACATGATTCACAAATATGTGGTGGTACTTTGTACTTAGGGATATTACTCAGCTCTTACTTCAATTCAGTTCATCATCAATAAGGAGACCTATTCCAACCATTCATCTTCTCTGTGTGTCTTGCTACATTTGTGCTCCTTGTGTGTACTTTTCGTATGTCTCACCCACTTCTACACACATGCAACAGTGGCATCAGAGCATGTTCAACTCCTTCTCAAGTTTTGATTTTTCACATCGTGGCACGCGTGCACTTTTAATAGTGAAAATTGACTTTGAAGCATAGAATAGTGCATTGGGGTTTTACCCCCATCTCAAAGCCATTCTTGTAGTCAAAATTGCCATCAGAGTGATAGATTGTGAGTGGAAATTTCAGTACTCATTTTAGCTTTCATTGAAGTAAATATTTTGTCACGTTCTTGTTCTTTAGTGAAATGGCGGGCAACAATGACTTGTTTGTCATGCTTCAAGTTGAAGATAAGCTTGATGGAACCAACTATCCAATGTGGTGTTACATGATGAAACATGTTCGTGTTGTGAAACAACTATGGAACATAGTGGCAGATGTAGATGGAAGACCCACAGGTTCTTCTACTTCACAATCTACTTTCACTAATGGAGATTTTTCTTCTAGTACAGTGGCTACTCCTTCTCCACCTTCACAAGAGAAATTTATATGGGATGGCAAAGATGATCAAGCTCATGCATTGATTGCGCTTTCTATGAAGCATCATATAGTTCCACACATTCGGTCATGTTCTACATCAAGGCAAGCATGTGACACTCTTGCTTCTTTGTATGTTGTGCGTAATGAAGCACATATTGCATACTTGAGGAAAAAACTTGAGGATGTATGTATGACTAAACATGATTATGTGAATGTGTATGTGACACTTATTAAGGACTTGAAAGAGCAATTTTCAATAATAAATGAGATTATTCCAGATGCATCACTCATCTCTACATTGTTGAAAGGATTACCAAAATCTTTTCAAAGCTTCGCCACTACACTCTATTTGGATGCAAAAGGGAATCTAAACATGTATGCATTTCATGAGGTTTTGTCTCTTCCTTTTCAAGAAGAGCAGTCTAGGGTAAATGGGAGTGGTTTGATTGAGGGAACACAAGGACTTTCTATCTGACAAAAAGGGAAAAACAAGTATGGTTCAGCGTTGGGTTCATCAAAACCAAAGCCTCAACCTTCTTCTTCCACTCATTCCTCTAATGATGCTAATTTGCAAAAGAAGAAGAGATGTAAATATTGCCGAAAGGCTTCTCATACTATTGATGAGTCTAGAAAGCTTACTAAGTGCAATGAAAAGAAGAAGGAGTCAACCAAGTCTATTGCTGAGGATTCTTCAAATGCAAAGAATGATGAAGCTAACATGGCTCAAGATTTGGTGCTTCAAAGCACATAACTTCATGCAAAAGGTTTTTTGCATTTTTGAAAGATGCATCCAAAAGAGGGCATGTGGTGTGTGCAGATAATGCCTCTTATTCTATCATTGGAGTAGGAGAAATTGAGCTTACGACTACAAATGGAGGTGTGATTCTCTTGAAAAATGCATTGAATGTACATAGTATCAAGAAGAACCTAATTTTAGTTTCGTTGATTGCCAAAGTCGGACTTCATGTATACTTTGTTGATGATAAGTGTATGATTCATGATTTCAACACTGGTGATATTATCGTGATGTCTGGTACATTCTGTAATCGTCTGTACTAGTCGAATACATACAAGAGGGCTGACTCAAATGACTGGGTTGTTCATACTTCTTCCATGGCCAAAATGGAGCTTTGGCGTGCTTGTTTTGGTCACTTGAACTTCAATAGTTTGCTTAGCTTGCAAAAGAAGGACATGTTAATTGGTTTGCCAATGCTTGAGTCCATTGAAAAACATGCATGTGAAGGTTGCATTCTTGGAAAAATGCATCGTGCTTCTTTTCCAAAAGATAGTCATACAAACACTACAAGAAAATTGCAACTTTTCATAGTGATGTATAGGATCCATGCAAGAATCCATCTTTTGGGAAGCATGTATATTTTGTTACTTTCATTGATGACGCTATTCTCCATACATGGGTGTATCCTATGAAAGCAATGATTGAGGTATTTTCTTACTTCAAAGCATTTTTGGTGCTATGGCTAATAATTTTTCTTCAAACAAGATTTTGACTCTACGCACAGATCATGGTGGTGAATACTTGTCACATGAGTTTAATGCTTTTCTTCATGAAAGAGGAATTTCACACCAATTTATGGTGCCATATACACTTCAAAAAAATGGTTTTGTAGAGCATAAAAATAGAACACTCCTTGAAATGGCACAATGTATGATTAAATGAAAGCACCTTCCAACAAGTTTTGGATGGAAACGGTCATGTGTGCAAACTATGTGTTGAATCGTGACCCTACAAAAGCATTGAGGCTCATCTCTCTTTATGAGACTTGGAATGAACATAAACTTATGGTTAGTCATATGCATGTGTTTGGTTGTTTGGCATATTCACTTTTGCCATCACAACAACGTCAGAAACTTGATGACAAGGCAAAGAAATGTATATTTTTTGGTTATAGTGCTGAAAGTAAGGGATATCATTTGTACCATCCATTGAAGAACTCAATTATTATGAGTCAAGATGTGGTATTTGCTAAGAATTTAGTTTTCCCTCTACTTGAATGCAAAAAACAACCAATTGGTAGCTCATAGGATGTGCTTGATACACTCATACCTTTGTTCCAAAGTGGTGCGCTTGATTATGGCCATGTAGATCAGCCAAATAAGGCTCAAAGGGCTAAAAAATTCCATCAAAATAGAGCTGAAAATATTGAGGATTTCCAGCCAAACATGGCTGAAATTTTTCTGCCAAAAATGGTCGAAATTGTTGGAAATTTCTAGCCATGTATGGCTGAAGATTTGCATCAAAATATGTTTGACAATGAGCATGAAATTCAGCCCACGCATGATATGCATGTTGATGATGTATTACATAAATGAACGCATGTCTATCAAGAGTGCACAAAGTATGCCAAAATGGTTGAAACAAACTTTGCAGGACAACAAATTGAGTGCACCTTTAATCAGTAGAACAATATCAATCTCTCGCCATGCATCAAGTAATATTATGGATTATTTTCTTATTGCAACAACATGTAATGAAGAGCCACTTACTTTTGAAGATGCATATGATAATCTGTTGATATATTTAGGTAGTGATGTGTGTGAACACTCTATGACCGCCGGGGCACTTTTTTCCCTCTTTAGGAAGTTTTTTTCCCTCGGCTTGTATATACGCCTATTGCCCTAATGGGCTACTTATCTTTGTACATTCTCTAGTAATACATTCAGTATTGTGCATTGTGCTCCAAGCTTCTTCTTCTTCCTTGTGCTGTTCGCGTGCTTCCGCAGACATCTAACTCCAACAATTGGTATCAGAGCAGGTCACCGCTTCATCTATGGCGTCCTCGATACTCCTCCAGTTGCAGTCTCAGAATCGCACGAATTTCGGTGATCATACTCACAATCTAAGCTCATTTTTGCCTCCGAACACACTATTACAATGCTTGTGCAGGCTGTTTCGTCTTTTTGTGCCAAAGGTATATACCTGATTCTATTCGCCATATAAGCGTCTCGAAGTCTGCTACAGGTTTAGCAAAACTCATCTGCGCAGCTCCGTTCAACTTTTTGAGATATAGTCAATTTTTTGCATCAAGGTATTTTAGTCACCAGCCATGGATGAAAGCAGTGATGTATTTCGTATGTTCGTTGTTGAGGATAAGTTGGATGGTACCAACTACCTATTGTGGGCTTATATGATGCAACATGTATTGGTTGCAAAAGGACTGTGGAACATTGTGTAGGGTGTCGAAAAACGTCCTATCACACGTGCAACTGTTACAACTGCAGGTACTGAAGCTGATGTAGAAGGTGTCGAAGATGATGATATTCTGCATATTCCTCTTCGTGCTGTGGTTTCTACTGCACCTACTGCAGAGCAGATTCATTGGGATGGCAGAGATGCCCAGGCACATGCATTGATAACTTTGTCTCTCAAACGTGCCATTATTCCTCACATACGCTCTTGCAGAACACCTAAGGATGCTTGGGATACACTTACCACATTGTACCAAGCTAGGAATGAGGCTCGTGTTGCTTACCTCCGAAAATAGTTGGAAAGTAAGCACATGAATGAAGGTGATTCCATGGACAGTTTTCTAACAAAGATCAAAGACTTGAAGGAACAATTGATTTCTGTTGATGAGGTTATACCAGATAGCTCACTTGTGCAAACCGTTCTGAATGGTCTTCCTGATTCATATCAGAGTTTTGCTTCTCCTCTTCGATTAATGATGAAAGGCAATCCAAATGCCTTGTCATTTGAGGAGTTAGTCACTGTTCTATTGCAGGAGGATTAGTCCAGGTAGAATAGGTCCATTATGAGTGTTGCAGATCAACCTTTCCTGGCTAGTGAGAAGGGCAAAGGAAAATGGAGCTCTTTTACTAGTAACGAGAAATCTGCAAATGCTGCACATTTGAAGAACCAAGATAAAGATGAGAAAAAATTAGAAAAGCAGAAATTGTTTTGCAAGTACTATAAAGGGAATGATCATATCATAAAGAACTGTCCAAAACTGTCTGCTAAAGAGGCAAAGAAGAAAGAGGCTGGAATGGTTGTTGTAGAAGCCTCTACACCAAAAATAGATTCTACTAATCTTGTGCAGGAAGAAGAATGGGCGTTTACTACTGTTTGCATTTTTGACCCATCTTCTCATGAACAGTCCATGTTTGCAGTAGACTCAGATGTTTGGTACTTTGACAGTGGGGCGACCAACATATTACCTCGCAGTGCATTTTTTCTCTTCACTCGAGCCTGCCCCTACAGTGAATACTGTTACATCTGCCAACAACTCCTCTTATCCTATTATGGGAGTTGGTAAGATCATTTTGACTACTACTGATGGTAGTTCTTCCACTTTGTCAGATGCTTTATTTATGCCGAGGATCAAGAAGAACCTGTTATCAGTTTCTACATTAGCCAAGGTTGGGTTGGTTGTGAAATTTGTTGATGACAGGTGTACAGCTCATGATCTGTCAAATGGCGATTTGATTATTGCTTCTGGCATTTTATGTTGTGGGCTATATAAGCTCATAGACTATGAAAGATCTCTGAATGACTCGGCATGTGCAGTATATGATTCTCAGGCTATGTCAGATGCAAAGCTTTGGTATGCATGCTTTGGTCATCTAGATTTTGCTAGGTTGCTACGCCTATAGAAATGTGAAATGGTGTCCTCTTTGCCCAAACTTGAGGCACCTGGAAAACATGTTTGTGAAGGCTGTATTTTGGGCAAAATGCAGTGTTCATCCTTTCCAAAAGATGGTTCAGTTCGGGCTACTCAGAAATTGTAGCTTGTACATATTGATGTCAGTGGTCCTATGCAGACACCTTCTTCTGGAAATGATCTTTACTTCGGGACTTTCATCGATGATTTTTCCAGGCATGCATGGGTATATCCATTGAAGGCAAAGTTCGAAGTGTTCATGTGCTTTAAATAGTTTTTGGTTTTGGCTGAAAATTTGTCAGCATGTAAAATGGGCTCCCTCAGTTCTAATTGAGGGGGGGAATATTTTAATGCATTTTTGGTTGAACATGGGATAAAACACCAGTATACAGTGCCATATACACCTCAACAGAATGGAGTTGATGAACGAAAGAACAGGTCACTCATGGAGATGGCGAGGTGTATGGTCAAGGGTCAGGCTTTACCACATAGTTTCTGGCTTGAGGCTATCATGTGTGCAACATATGTACTTAACAGGTGTCCCACTAAAGCGTTGCAGTCTATCACTCCATATGAGGCTTGGCATGATCGCAAGCCATCTGTTGCTCATCTGCGTGTTTTTGGTTGTTTGGCATATGCATTAATGCCTGAACAACATCGCAGAAAATTGGATGATAAAGTAGTAAAATGTATTTTTGTTGGGTACAGTTCTGAAAGTAAAGGCTATTGTCTATATCATCCATAGACTAAACACATTCTGGTGAGCCGTGATGTTGTATTTGTGGAGGATGATATTCAGCCATTGCTTTCATGTACTAAGGAGACATTTGTTAGCTCCAAAGACATGTATGATACTTTGCTGCCTCTTTTTAAAGGTGGACAATCTAGTGCTGGTCCTAATTAGGAAACTTCTCAACCTTTGTAGGTTTCATGTGATAATGCAGATCATTCCATTTCTGATGCATATTTACATGATGCACTTGTTGATGAGAGAGCTGATCTTGAGCAAGCAAAAACTATGCCAAAATGGCTAGTGCAAACTTTGCGTGATAGCAAATTAGATGCACCTTTGTCATATCGTACTCGTTCAGGCTCTCATAGTGCCTCTT
The DNA here is from genome assembly GCA_020310875.1 of Ceratopteris richardii. Taxonomy (NCBI): domain Eukaryota; kingdom Viridiplantae; phylum Streptophyta; class Polypodiopsida; order Polypodiales; family Pteridaceae; genus Ceratopteris; species Ceratopteris richardii. Next base: position 59,852,959 of record CM035443.1, read on the forward strand.
TTGAATCAGATTACTATGCTATGGCTACATCTAGTCTCTGTGATGAGAATGGGTCTGTTTCGTTTGATGAAGCACAAAATTTTGAAAATTGGATGGCTACTATGCAATCTGAATATGATGCTATAACGAAGAATGGTACTTGGTCTTTATGTGACTTGCCTCCTGGCAAGAAGGCCATTGGGACTAAGTGGGTATACAAGCTAAAGCGTAAGCCTGATGGTATAGTTGACAGGTATAACGCTAAGCTTGTTGCAAAGGGTTATGCATAGGAAAGAGGCATTGATTTTGATGAGACCTTTGCACCTACTTGCCGAATGACTACTGTTCGTAGCATCTATGCACTTGGAGCCCATCATGGTTGGAATGTACATCAGTTGGACATTAAAACAACATTTTTGAATGGTGACTTGCATGAAGAAGTGTATGTTTTTCACCCCCATGGCTTTGTGCAGAAACGGCATGAAAACTAGGTGTGCAAGTTAAAGAAGGCATTATATGGTTTAAAGCAAGCACCACGTGCTTGGTATGAGAAGATACATGCCTATCTGATTGCACATGGTTTTGAGAACAGTCCAACTGAAAGCACCTTATATGTTAAGCGTGCTAATGATGTGCTTCTAATCATTGTTGTCTATGTTGATGACATGCTGCTCACTGGTCCTATTGAGAAGCATATTGCTGATTTTAAGGTTGATCTACATGCCTCATTTAAGATGTCTGATTTGGGGCATTTGCATCACTATTTGGGCATTCAGTTTATGCACGTTGATGGTGCAATGGCTTTGTGTCAAACGAAATATATTGACACATTATTGGAGCGTTTTGGCCTTGAAGACTGTAAACCTATTACCACTCCTATGGAAACAGGTTTACGACTGAGTCTTCATGATGCTGGAGATGAATTTGATGTTGTTCTCTATCAGCAGGCCGTTGGATGCTCGATTTACTTATGCATTACTCGGCCCGATATTCTGTTTGTTGTGTCACAGATGAGCAGGTTTATGCATTGCCAAGGAGTCAAGCATTGTCAGGTGGTTAAGCGCATCTTTCACTACTTGAGTGGTACTCGGCTACTTGGGTTATTTTATCCCAATGGGGGATCACTACCGCTAGATTTGCATGCTTTTTTTGAATTTGATTGGGTTGGTTGCTATGACACTCATGTGTCCACTAGTGGCTTTTGCTTCATGCTTGGTAGCTCATGTATATCTTGGTTGAGCAAGAAGCAGCCTACTGTGGCCACTTCTAGTTATGAGGCTGAGTATAGGGCAACTTTCACAACGACTTTTTAGTGTGTGTGGCTCAAATGCTTTATGGCTGATTTGGGTGTTGGTTAGTCTTCTGCCACCACCATCTTCATTGATAGTCAGAGCGCATTGGCAGTTCCGAGGAACCCTGTGTTCCATGCTCGCATTAAGCACATTGAGGTGCATTATCATTATGTCCGGGAGAGGTTCTCTGCTAGGGAGATCAGCTTGGCATATGTGCCCACGCAACATTGCATAACTTTTCACAAAGGCTCTGCCTAGGGAGAAGTTTGAAGCTTTCCGCAAAGCTTTGGGCTTACTTCCTTTTGTGGAGTGATTTCCACATAGCTCGGCACTTCCTTATACATGAGTGCCAGCTACTTGTTCACTGCATCACTCCCAGGGGGGGGATTTGTTGATATATTTAGGTAGTGATGTGTGTGAACACTCTAGGACCACCAAGGTACTTTTTTTCCTCTTTAGGAGGTTTTTTTTCTCCTGGCTTGTATATACGCCTATTGCCCCAATGGGCTACTTATCTTTGTACATTCTCTAGTAATACATTTAGTATTGTGTGTTGTGTTCCAAGCTTCTTCTTCTTCCTTGTGTTGTTCGCGTGCTTCCATAGACGTCTAACTCCAACATAATCCACATCGGATGAGTGCTATGCAATCGAGTGCACCTTTACTTGGTAGAAAAAGTCAAGCTCTTGCCATGCATGAAGTCATTTTTTTTTATTATTCTCTTATTGCAACAACATGTAATGAAGAGCTACTTACTTTTGAAGATGCATGTGACAATCCATATTGGATGAGTGCGATGCAATTAGAAATGGATTCCATACATAGGAATGGTACTTGAGAGTTATGTGAATTACCAAAAAGAAAAAATGCCATCGGTACAAAGTGAGTTTACAAGATTAAGAGAAAGCTAGATGGTAGCATTGATTGCTACAAAGCTAGATTGGTTGCCAAAGGATATGTACAACAATAAAGAATTGACTATGAGGAAATTTTTGCACCTACTTATGCATGTCTACGATTTGTATGGTGGTTGCATTGGTTGCCCAACGAGATTGGAAAGTATATCAATCGGACATAAAAATGGCTTTCTTGAATGGTGATTTGCAAGAAGAGGTTTATGTGAAGCAACCTCCTAGATTTTCCATGGAAGGGCAATAGCATATGGTTTGTCACTTGCATAGAGCTTTGTATGGTCTCAAGAAAGCTCCTCATGCATCGTATGAAAAAATCCATAAGCACTTTATTGCTCTTGGTTTCACATGTAATCCAATTGAAAGCACACTCTATCTATGCAAAGATGGGGTTTATCTTATAGTGCATGTTCTTTATGTTGATGGCATAGTCTTGACTGGGTCATGTGATGCAAAACTTGTCATCCTTATGGTTGATTTGTAACATACTTTTGATGTCACTTATCTTGGTCTTTTGAACTATTATCTTGACATCCAGTTTGTATCCGTTGAGGGGGGGCATTATTATGCATCAAGCAAATTATGTTGAAAAACTACTTTAATATTTTGACTTTGAGGATTGCAAGCGTGTTTCCACACAAGTAGAGATAGGATTTAGGTTCTCAGTTGAGGATTCCGATGATGCATTTGACACTTTTCTTTATCAACAAGCTACGGGATGTCTTATATATGCATGCAATAGAAAGTCGCATATACAATATGCAGTTTCCCAGTTGCGTCGATTCATGCCCTGGCACTATGCATTGACAAGTGGTGAAATGTGTGTTTAGATATCTCAAAGGCACTTTGATTTTAGGTCTCTTTTATGGCAGAGATATTCAACCATGCTTGCATGCTTTTACATATAGTGATTAGGCTAGTTTTTATGATACTTGCGTGCCCACTAGTGGTAATTGGCTTTTCATTGGAGACTAATGGATATCTTCGTTGAGTAAGATGCAACCTACAATGGTGACATCAAGTTGTGAAGCTGAGCACAAGGAAGTTTTCATAGCTACAATGGAGTTTATATGGTTGAAATGCATATTGATGGATCTTTGCATGGAGATTGATGCTGCTACGCATATTCTCACTGACAATCAGAGGCTGTTGCACAAAACCCAATGTTTCATGCACAAACCAAACATATTGAGGTGCATTATCACTATGTGAGAGAGCACCTTCATGTAGGAGATATTGATTTGGTATATGTGCCTACACAAGATAATGTGGCAGACATATTCAACAAAGCTCTTCCATGGGAAAAGCTTGAAGCTTTTCACAAATCTTTATGCTTATTGCCTTGTGGGGGCTGATCTGTCACTCCCTATATGTGTTCACATCATTTGCTCCAGGGGGGTTTGTTACACTTATGTGTTCCTCGACTAGCTTTGATGTGACCCTTTTCCCTATACATGGGCACTTTCTACTCTAGTGTTGGCTAGAGATTTTTCCCCCATTTTACCATATACATGATTCACTCATATTTGGTGGTACTTTATACTTAGGACATTATTCAACTGTTACTTCGGTTCAATTCCTTGTCAATAGGGAGAGCTATACCAACCATCCATATTCTCCATGTGTCTTGATTCATTTCTGCTCTTTGTGTGTGCTTTTTGTGTGTCTCTCACATTTCTACACACACCCAACAATTACCCAAGCATGATAGTTATTTCTATCCAATTTGTCAATTGCTATGTGATAAGCCATAATCTCTTCCTTCTGCTACAACTTGTGAGTTGAAGTTCTAAAAAATGTTACCTTATCTAGATCTTCATACTCCAAAACAACTTTGAAGTAATGCTTTGATGCTTTTGATGTCAATACTACAAAACTTTATCTTCTATATGAAAAACTTCAAGAATCTTTATATCTGCAACTCCTTGTGCACCTTTTAACACCTTTCAGCTCTGATACTGCTTGTTGGTTTATAATACACTATAGGAACTAAACTAATTTAGTACTAGAAGACCTATATAACCACCATTAGTTCAACAAACCTTCATTCTTTGAAAACTTGCAGGAAATGCTAGCATTAACTTTTTCTATCTGTGCACATTCATAATCACAAAAATTCGCCTTCAATCTTTTCTAAGAATTGATATGAATTCTCAAATTATTTTGACCATTGTGTAATACAAGTTGTCTCCTGTAGTAAGGAAAGGATTTGGAGTGATACTTTGAACCTTTACCTCATTAGCTTCTTCATTTCTACTTAAGAGTCAAACCATGTCTAAAAAAGTCTTCATTATGCTTTGACTCTGACATACTTGCAATCTTTCACTTGGTTCTCTCAACTCACATCTTCTAGCTGAAGTTAATTGAGGATATTAACTTTCAAATGAGCTCACTTGCTAAAAACTTTACGTTGTATAGTGAGAGCTGATGCTAAGAAAATCACATATAAGCTGCTCCATTTTCTTGTAGTTGTCAACTACACATACGTGGTTACAAATCACTTTTGATCTCAACACACACTAACAATTAGATCAAATTATTTTACAAATTGCTTGTTTACTATTAGGGAAGGTGTGTACAAAATGGGTTGGCATGCTTTTGCTCAGAGCCATAGAAAAGTCATGATCTCTAATGGACTTTTCTTCACAACCTCTCACCTTGCAGATCTCGATTACCCATACAATTAATTGACTTACATACATCCTAGTTTTATGACTTTATCATTCAAACTTGTAACTTTGATTCCTTAGAACTAATTTGGATCTAGAATCTAACTGTATTTTACATGTGTGAACTTGTCCTTTCACATGGGCATAAATTTGTATTTCCCATTTTCTTTTTTTTATATTCAATTCTTGCCTTATGTTTGCATCAAGATGACTTCATATGTTTCATATTTTACATTCTCAATTAGTGACTAAAACTCCAGCATGGTACATATGGCTCATATGAACATGCCATAAAGAAATCATAGTTTTTTAATAATATCTAACAAGCATTCTCTTTGACGTATAAATAATGGGTAAATTGTGCTAACTTTATCTTATCTTCTTTAGTAATAACCATATTGCCTATCAATATATGAAAGGATTGAGCATAGAAGTCCACATTATATCTGATGTCATCAAGCTAATCATTGTGCATGATTTATGAATTGAACTCAAGCTAATCATTGTGCATGGTTTATGAATTGAACAAGGGCATCACAAATCCCAATCACTTCACATTGGTAAGAGTCGCCAAGGTTGGCTATTGCAAAAGACTTTGCTTCATAAGTATGGGAAAATTCTCTATGTGATCTTTCCCCCTTTGATTTATTCACCAAGGAGATATTTCCTTGCATGTAGTGAACAATATCAATGGTGAATTTGGTGACTATGGATGACAAGGTATGCCAAGGTTTATGTCTTGTCCATAAGCCTTAGAGTACCCACAATAGCACACTATTGCAAGTTTAGGTTGCACTATGCAAATGATCAATGAATTGTGCATCCATGCATACATAAGCCTTAGAGTAGCCACAATAGCACACTATTGCAAGTTTAGGTTGCACTATGCAAATGATCAATGAATTGTGCATCCATGCATAGGGCTTTTATAATATTAATGAAGGGGAGAATTCAGGTTATATAAGTTCTACTCAAAAGACACTGATATGGTATTCACACCATACAAGAATACCCTTGTCTTAACATGATTGATTTACAGTTTCAAAAACAAACCATATAAACCTATTGAAGTGACCAAAGGTACCAAACTTTGGTAATAACAAGACTTGTACTACATCTTGGTTCTACTTGTTTTCACCATCAATAAAAGGGATAAATTTAACACTAAAAAGAGATAAACCTTTTAAGACATCCTCATTCAAAGAACACATGCCCACTTAAACTTGAATGGAGGATTGAAGCTACTATTTGGTCCTCAGTATCTAGCCACAACTTCACCCTTATTACCTACATAGACTCTCCACAAGAGAGACAACTTATGTGTAGTTAAAAAATCAACAAGAGATTTATTTTTCTACATTTGATGCCCCATCATGCCATCTTTCCATTAGCCATCCTCATAAGGCTTTGAAATGCCTCAAAATCTTTCCTCTAGGACCCTCGGTCTTCTATAGGCCATTTGTATATTTCATATTTGACTTTATGGATTCTTTTTCCATAGAGCTCCAAATGACAAGCTTTAGACTCACTACTTTTTTTGAGTGAGCCATGTGGGGGCCTCCAAAAAGACTATGAAGTTGAAGGAAAGTGACATCACATGGAAGTGTCGATCATTATCATGAGCAATACATTACATTTTGAATGTTTTGTTTTGTATTGCAAACTCATGATGAAGAGACATTCCTTCAAAGCCAAACCTTTGCAACGGTGGCTTTGAATGAACTTGTGTGTGTGTGAGAGAGAGAGCCTCCAGGACGAACTCTATAGAAACGGGTGCGAGTGCTGGAAGCCCTTTAGAGAGAGAAAAGGGAGAGAAGGCGGACCATTCCTACAGGCAACTTACACTCCTCGGCTACAGACACAGGCACTTGTGCAACAGAGTATACGAGTCATGAACGAGTAGTTTCCGTCCCACACAACTCCCCCGCCCACAGAAGAAACAGAGAAGCGGCAGGCAAAGCAGAAGGGTGTTGTGGGTGGAGAGCGACGGATGAGACTTGTTTTGCGTGATTTCAGTGTACTCCCGCTCAATCTATCGCCTTAAGCTTGTTGTAATGTCGTTTGCAGAGCCCATCCGGTCTAGCAGAGGTTATTGTCTTACATTTATGCTCGGTTGAACACTACTCGGACTCCGTCTCTGCGTGACTGCTTACCAGACATGGAATCTTAGCGTTTTCCTTCTCCAATTGGAGCTCCTTAAGAAGAATCAAGCAGTCCAGAGCTCGCTCGTTGCCTGCACGCGCAAGCAAGAAACAATTTTCTACGTTCACGAACAAATACGCATGCATGGAGGGCAGAGAGTCTGCTAGTCCTAAGACTACTCATTCATATCCACCTCACGGACATGAAATTCATGGGCCATTTGGCGCGTACTTCCGAGAATCTGGATACCCTCTTATGGGAGGCTCTCCGTCCATTATACACGCTCCTTTGGCGAAGCGCCACAACTCAGCGACGCAGCCGTTCTCCGTTATTTCTAGCTCCAACCCTAACCCTAGTAGTAATTTGAACTCCAATCCTAGTCCCAGTGCAAATTCTGTAGTTCCGAACCTTAATCCAGCATCCACACCGAACCAGAATTCTGCAAGTGGAGTGTACTTTAGTAACGCGGAGGCTACGGGTTCCTCTCCTTCTTCAGCTTTGATGGTTAATTTAGCCGAGAGATCTTTGTCAGATCCTGTGAAAAAGAAAAGGGGGCGACCCCGTAAGTATGCTAAAGACGAGAATGGCGTCACTGTGATCATCTCTCCATCATCTCTCCCTGCTTCCTCCACATCCACTTACAAGAAGAAGGGATCTCTTTCTGCGAAAAAAGCCCAATTGCTTGCTTTAGGTATTTTTGCTCCTCTCCCTCCTCCCCTGTCTCTTTGTCTTCTACTCTTTTGTCTCTCCTTCCCTCATCTCTCTCTCTCTCTCAGCTTATTGTGCGCAACGTTCACGATGTGTCGGTTTCCTTGCATTCATGCTGGCACGTAGCAGGACTAGTTTTGTGCACTCCCATACTAATGCTTGAATTTCGTGGTTTGAATACATAAAATACCGTGATCCTCATGGCTTGGGATCTGACACTAGAAGGTAACACGCTTGACTGGATCGGTAGTCACGCCTCGAGGTTTTCTTATTTATACTAAGCTGTCTAGACGTAGCTCATCAGAATACAACTTATGGTTTAAAAAACATTGAAAAAAGGTTGCTTCGTATGAATCACCATTCAGCTTTCTCCATGTCATCATAAAAGGTTGAATTCTCCCTGTCTGCATCTGGTAAGCTGATCTCTGAGTAGCGTACTTGATAGCTTGCAAACTTGCGATAGCAGACTTAAAAGGACGTGGTTGTTGAATTTTGATGGGCACTAATGTAAAGTAACTGTTAGGTTTTAAATGCTCTTCTTTTTCTTTTTTTGCGGTATTGCTTATAAATCGACAAAAAATATTGAGTATTGAGATTTTGTTGAGACAATGTAATGCTGTGAAAGGCTTATTTTTTAAGGTGTTTTCCAACTTAGAATGCAATAGAGGGAATGGGCTGGCCTCTAATATGGTGGGCAAATATAAGGACGGTCAGTAAATGTTGAAGAGTGGATGTACCTGTAGATAATGCAATTGAAAGAGTATTCTCTTGGAAAACACGAGTGATGCCAAAAGGGAGGGCGTGAATAAATGTCAAGTAAATATTAAGTGAGATACATAGTTGATGACAACAGCAATAGATAAAGATAGCTCATTTGATGATCTTGTGTGCAAAGAAGAGGGTTCCAAATAACCTTGATGATCTTGTGTGCAAAGAAGAGCAAGGGGATACCTTTGTCTTCGAGTGTTGCTCCTTGCAACACAACTTCCCTTGTTTTGAGGATACTATGTTTAATAGACCTCAAGTCAAGGTTAAATATCTACATCCCTAGATGGATATGAACTCATTGGCACTTAAAAAGTGAATTGTTCGTTCTTGTTCTGTAGTTTTCATAGTTTATATAAATATATATTTATCTACTAGCAAAATTCATTGGTAATAATCTCGATTGGATGGGTATGTCTCCATGTGTGTATGTATCTATGAAAGTAATGCATGCATGTATGTATGTATGTATATAATAAGTGTATGTATGTATGTCTGTATGTATGTATGTATGATATATATACACATACATACATACACACATATATACACACGTGTGTGTGCGTATACACACACATATGTATGTATGTCTCTCTCTCTCTCTATATATATATATATATATATATATATATATATATATATATATATATATATATATATATATATATATATATATATATATATATATATATATGTATGTATATATATATGTATATATAGAGTATCATATATATGTAAAATGTGGTGTCTATATAGATTTGAATGTGTATATACAAAAAGTACAAACAAAACAATCACAAAAATTGCAAAAAAATGTAAATCACGATTTTTATTTTTAAGCCGAACGGTTAAAACGTGATTTTAAATCACGGTTTAATTCTCTTTTTTTGAACTATGGTATGCGTGTATATGTGTGTGTGTGTATGTATGTATGTATGTATATATGTGTGTGTGTGTATGTATACATGTATGTATGTATGTATGTATGTATGCATGCATGGTTTTTTTGGTATGCATGTGAAATATTTTTTCCACCATATTACGTATACAACCTTGCATGTGGATCTATTTCGTGGTGCTCTAGACTTCAGAGGATAGTTGCACTATTTACTATAGAGGCTGACTATATTTTAGCCATAGAGGATTCCAAGGAAGCTATTTGGTTAGCTTGCCTATGTAGTGAGTTTGGGATGCGTGAAAAGACACATGTTTTTGGATGTGATAGCGAGAATGCCATGTCTTGCAAAGAATGCCATGTTTCATTCTCGCATAAAGCATATTATTATTAACGTTATTTATTTTTCAAAATTTATATATGTATTTTATAGGTATTTTATGATATATAAGAAGGCGAGTATGACTATATATGCCATAAAATACATATTACAATAATATATATATATATATATATATATATATATATATATATATATATATATATATATATATATATATATATATATATATATATATATAGCGATTATCAATCTAAACTAGTCGCGAGTCATGACTCGGAGTCGTCACTCATTACATGTGTGACTCACAGTGGGTTTAAACTTTAGATAATATGTGGGTTTAAACTTTAGATAATATATCACCATTTGAAAGTTGAAAGTTCTAACTTCTAATTTATAACTTCTAGCATGATACATCATGATTCATGATTCATAACATTTAACATCATAACATTCAACAACATCATTCATGATTCATAACATTTAAGTTTTAAGTTTTAACATGTTACATCCATCAAGTATCATTGAGCATTTAATGATCATATCACATTACAACTGACATGATACATATTACATCATAAATGATAAGATTTAACATCAATAATCATAACATCATCATCTAACGGCATAATGATCCTAACATTTAACACCTAAGTTGGCCTAACTTTCTAAGTTTATAACTTTTAACATTAAACATCATGGTTCATGACATAAGCTATAACATTTAACAATGTAACATCATAGATAAATGATTAATCATGATGCACCATACATGTCACGGCTCATGTGATCATATCATCATTGAAACATAAAAAAAAAATTTGTTTGCAATGCAACACGTTGCGTACGTCGCAACGCAATGCCGTTGTGTTGTGAACGTCAAATCTCTTCGAGAGTTAGGCGGAAGGTAAGATGATATCTAATGGAAATGATTGCATCAACATGAATCCATGAAATCCATGAATTCTTGAGGACGTGTTTGAGAGAAGGCAATACACCATGGATGTTCTTTCTCCATATGTATGTATGTATGTATGTATGTATGTGTGTGTATGCATGCATGTATGTATGTATGCATGTATGTATATATGTATGTATGTATATATATATATATATGTGTGTGTGTGTACATATTACATACATACATATCAAAAAAACATACTCTATTTGAAAGTTTGGACTTATAATTTACAAATTAACTACAACAATACAACAATCAACTTGAAGTTTGACTTTGAACTAACAACATTGAAGTTTGAAGTTTGAACATACGAAGAAATAGTGAACTATGATTCATGAACATTGCACAATGAATAGTGAATAGTCTAAAATACTAAAAAAAAAGGTGTCTCCAGAGTCGAGACTCCAATACATAATGTTTAAAAATGAAATACAAATGTATGATCAATCATCCAAGCTCTCAAAGCTTGATGAAGAAGCATCGATATGCTTTCCTCATCATCAGACTCTGATATAGTCATATCCATAGCTCTAGTAGTAGCATTTGAAGGGATATATGTATCCTCCAATATGCTCGATCCATGTCCTACTGATGTTGATCGTCCATATCGAGCTCGACGTGGCCGTGGTCCATGAACTGGCAAAGAAGATGTGGAAGGGTGAATCCCAACCGAAGGAGGACAAGTACTCGCCCTCGATCGTGTCACTTGCCTACCAACAGCCTCAAGTTCTCTGTGTAGCATTCGATAAATCTCCTCCCCTTCCTCTCTGGAATGGATGGTGCTCTATCTATAAACCACACTATCGAATCCGGATCTACCTACATGAGATTTTTCTAATTTGAATATGCTCTAGAAGATTATAAATAAATATTTACCATACTAAATAGAAAAATATAAATAAAATAGGAATCATACTTGAATAGGCCGCCGCATGGTTTTTAAATTACGAGCAACCTTAAGATTTGCTCGACAATATACAAGATTTTGAAGCTGGTGAGTGCTAAGTCTATTGCGTATCTTTGTGTGAACCAAAGAATACGCACTCCAATTTCGCTCACATGCACTCGCGGAACAATCCTGTATCACTTTTCATGTTTAGAAAATATTCTATTTCATGTAAATTCAATTTCCAAAGCTTTCATGATAACTTACTTGTGAAAGCACTCGGAGAGCTATTCTCCTGACAACAGGAGTGCTATATCCATATGTCTCCCACCAATCTAGAGGATTGTTGCAAATGTCCGAGTTGAATAAAGTAGGTCGACTAAAAGAAGGACCCACAGAGGTCATGTAAGAGATAAAATCTCTATCAAATTGGATTTGCATATCAGTGTCTAGGACACGGCCAAGATATTGATCATGTGCTCCCAACAAATCAGTATTATGCATCCACTCAGGCCCCTTGTAAAGAGGATGGAGTAATGCAGCTATCCCATGTATGGGATGTCACATATACTCCCATCTACTATCAATGATGTGTAATATAGTCTCTCTCCTGAAACAAAAAAAGATAGATCATTAATATATTTAATATAAATCTTCGTGAAGAAAACAAAACATAAATAAATTATGCATACCTCTCACCTGATGTGTATGTACACATCTCTATGGATGTGCGCATCTCGTGGAACATCGGATATAGAAGACCTAATGTAGAGCCTTCCATATCTGTGAGACGTAGCAACCTCCATAAAGGTCGCAAGGTATGGCTGATATGATCAATTTGCTGCCAAAACTGATCATCCAATAAAGTAAGTCGCACATTTTGTGCAGCATCTGAATGTGCTACTGCCATACGCTCCCACTGAGGATCCGCCGTTGTCGTCCGCAATGGATTCCTAAGTTTGCTCAGTCTATCAAAGACTAGGTAAGTGTATGCAAACCTAGTTTTTGAAGGTCGTATGATATCCAAATCGGGTGAATGCTTGCAGAAGATAGCCAATGCCTTGTGCATCTTCCTCAAGAATGTGCTGATCCGGACCGCTCTCTGCACATCTGGTTGCACCCATGATAGCTTAGAGATGTCCTCCATCATCATATCAAGGCAATGTGCTGTGCATGGGGTCCACATAATGTGTGGAAATTCCTCCTCAATCATTTCCCCCATGCGTTTGCAGTTCGATGCATTGTTTGTGACAATGTGAACTACATTCTTTGTGCCTATCTCCAATATGGCCTTGCGTATATGATGGTAGATAAACTCTCCTTCGACTCTCTCACCACGAACACCACCATCAATAACTCGTAAGAAAATGGTGCCTAGATAATTAGAAATCAAGAAAATGATATAATATTAGTCTTAACTTTTCACATGAAGTAAACAAATAAAGCACATGAAGTATATAATGTATACATACCTAAGCATGATGATACCTGAATGTTTATCATATGTCGACGTCGAAAGTCACTCCAACCGTCCGCCATGATCGTGCATCCATACTGCACCCAACTCTCTCTGATCGGTGCAAGGGAGATATCAATACTCTCTCTCTCTCTCTCCCCCCTCATCTAGCATACCCTTGCACATTCGATGATACTCCACACCTCTCCATGTATCTGGATCTGTAAGAGGACCTACATCTGTACATGCTCTGATCAGCCTCTTCCATTGTGGTGTATGTAAAACATAAAAAAAAAGATTGCACTCAACAAGAGTGCGTGAAATCTCCACCTTTGCAATCCTTTTTCTCTCCTTCACCCAAACCTCTGAATAAACACGTCCACGTAAAGTGGACTGACTCTTAGTATGCATGGAGGAAGGAGGTGGCATAGTGGAAGTAGTACCATGATGTGAATCTGATGCACAAGAAGACTGGGAAGCATCTTCCATGTGAGAACGTTTTCTTGACTGACTACTCACTATGATCATGAAGAAGTGCATCATCCTCTTCTTCTCTTTTTTATCTACCGGGGAGAACTTTACCTTTAAACATATGCCCTTGCTCAGCAATAACAGCATCTGCAATATCATGAGGAACTGAAGTACATGCTCGTGTAATCGTACAAGTAACTACTGAAACTACTGCTGCAATACTTGCATTGCCAATATTTTGTTCCACCTCCACTAGATGAGGTTGGAGTGGGCTCTGGTGATAGTATAGTGTGTGCCTTCCAATATGGATGGGTTTTCTTTGGCATGATGATAGACCTAAGCTCACATTTCAAAAAACAAAGATTAATAAAACTTCAAACTTCAAAGTCAAATTTTTCAATGCATAATGCACATTACACATGCAACATGACTCATGAGTCATGAGCGATGATGGAAGTTGGAACTTGGAACATTGATGATGCACAAATTACAACAGCACATGCTGTGAATGATGCTTCTGTGCATGATGCTGCTGTGAATGATGCTTCTGTGCATATTGCTGCTGTGCATGATGCTGTTGTGCACGATGCAATGTTCAATGCATGATGCACATTGCAATATGTATTATACTTTATGAATGCATGATGCAATGTGCACATGTGAAATTTGAATGCATGATGCAATGTGCACATGTGTGTATGATGCAATGTTCAATGCATGATGCAATGTTCAATGCATGATGCAATGTTCAATGCATGATGCAATGTTCAATATATAATATATGTATGTATGTGTGTTTGCATGTGTGTGTGTGTCTTCATGTGTGTGTGTATGTGTTTTCATTTACTTGAGATTTTTTTTTTTTGGCTCAGATTAAAGATGTTTGTTCGTTATCGTATCATAGCTATTCCTTTAAATTCTGTGTCTAGGTACTTTTTCTTCTTTTGTATTGGGGTATAATGAAGTAATATACAGGATGTTTCACTATTTTTATTCTTAAGCTTTCACTTTATTAGATTTTTTTCAGTTCTATTACTTTCGTTTTTGATTTTACTCTATCGTTTGACTCATTTTTGTCTGTACTTGTATATGCTATATTCTCGTTTTGTTCTTTAGTTGTCTCTGTTCTTATTGTTCATTTTTCATTAAATGTCTGAAGTTCTGGCCGTTTGTTCCCAAGTTTACATATATCTGAACTTGTGAAGTTATATGTATTATGGACTAATTGAATAAGCTGGGTGTTATCAAATAATGAGGGAATGCAAAATTGTTTTCACAATATATACTGTATCGTTTCCTGTGTTCTGACCTTTAAAGGGCTTGTTGCACTTCCTATTACTGAGCATGAATGTGCACATCATTCACAACATTTCTCAAATGCACATTCTTCTAACATGATGCAAACTATGTGTGCAATGGTCATTGGTGTGTCAGCAATGTGTCATGTGTGCAATGGTCATTGGTGACCACTGACTGCACTTAGTATTTCTCGAATCTGAGCTCTAATTCCAACACCTATGAACTGTACAATGTGCATGAGTGGTGACAATGTGCACATGTGAGTCAGGTCATAGTACAAACTTGCGCCTCTCCCTTTGAATAGCTCGCCACACAGGCGGTGAAGGCAATGCAGCAGCTCTCGAAGTTCGAACCGGTTCGCGAATCGTCAATGCACACGTTCCAAAAAAACGACCTAGTCCTTTCAAACGATCCGCAAAAAAACCAAGAACCATACAGGAACGGTACGTTCTGAACGTATCGGGCGACTCATACGGTACCATATTGTTTGAGTCGAGTCGAGTTTTTCAACTACCATGGTTGAAATACATACACTTCTTCATGTGAATCACCATTCAAAAATGCAGTTTTAATGTTTAAAATTGATGTTCATTCAACAATGATGAGCTTCAAGTACACAAATGCTACGAACAGTGGTCATTTGGCACGTGGGAATTCAGATTCCTTTTCATCATCAACCAAAGAGTAGAAGCAAAACTCTGATATGAATTTGGAAGACCATGAAGCACAATCTGCAGAGGTGAACTATTTGGCAAGATTTCATGAGCAAAAATCAATTGCTCTTTCAAATCTTTGATCTTTATCAAAGCATTGTCCATTGAATCTCCTTCATTCATATGCTCACTCTCCAATTGTTTTCAGAGGTAATGTTGTAAGGGTATCCAAAGCATTTTTTGTTGACTTACAAAAGCGAATGTGAGGGATAATGGCATGTTTGACAAACAAAGCTATCAATGCATTTTTTTGTTTCTCTTCTATGATCTATCCCAACGAAGTTTCTCTGCCTGTGAAACAGGAACTACAACAATGATCAAGAAATCGAAGATCATCATCTTCAACACCATTTGCATCGCCTTCAATTACTGTATTTGCAGGTGTAGTAGGACATTTTTCAACACCTTGCACAATATTCCATAAACCCTTTGCTAGGAATACATGATGCATCATGTATGCCCATAATGGGTAATTAGTAGCATTTAACTTATCCTCAATAACCAACATACATAATATTGCTGGAAATCAATGTCAGATCAGTCCAAAATCCATTTAGGGAAGAAACCCTAATTTTTGGTACTTAGTCATTTTTGGCACAAAAATTGGGTAAAATTTTTATGATCCTATCTTGTAGAGCTTGAAGAGAGCTTTCTAATGGTATATGACATGCAGTCATCAGAGATCAGATTTGGGAGAAAATCCTAACCCTAATTTTCTGCTGATTTAGGGTTTTTACCTCATTTGATAGCTATCAGCATTGGAGATCATAAAAATGTTGTCAGATCATTCATTAGGTGGTCAGATAGTGTAAAAAGCAAGTCAAAACTTATTTTTAGCAATAAGTTTAAAATAAAGCAAAAGCAACTTAAAATTAGCGATGAGTTTTTTAAAACTCAACGATTATCAATTTTTTACGGAAAAAAGCTTCATTATGGACAATTTGATTGCAAGAAATTGGAAGGCTATAAATTGGAGGCTTAGGGTCACTTTTGGAGTATCCCACGCCAATTCTAACGCAAAACTTGGTAGAGCTTGAGGAGGTTGTGCTCTAGCACTCATGAGGCAGCCATGATGCACTTTATGAGAAGCCATGGAGTTCTTCTTGGAGAAGAGCGTGCTCACACTCTTGCTTATGGAGAAGACTTACCTATGAGCAGCTTGGTAGTGTGGATCATCCATCTACATGATGTATTTGAAGATTGTCTTCTACATGAAGATTATGGAGTACTTCAAAGACATTGGATGGATCTTAACATAAGATTGCATCTTATGTTAACTATTCAGGTACATATTCTCTTTATGCACACAGGTACTACTTGGAGCTTATGGAGGTTGGAGCTTATGGAGGCGGTGGCATCCATATCTGGAGGAGTCCTATTCGACATACACGGAGGCAGTGGGATCTATAAAGGAGAATTATTACATGCATGCTACATGCATTCAGATGAGGTGTTAGAGAAGGTGTTTCCACATGAGTATGAGGATTTCTGCTAGCAACATGTTAGCATTCTTTGCTAAGTCTGTAAGTATGTGATCGTTCACACACACATCTGATTTAGGGTCTTCCATAGCCTAAATTCAGATTAGGGTTTGCTGAATATCAGTTTCAAACTGATCTTTCCTCTTTCTGTCACTCATATTCATTCTCTACAACCTATCAGGTCATGCATCTCATACATATTCAGATTTCTGTCCCTACATCTGAATATTCTTGTAAATTCTGTACATACACTCTTCCATCTATTTTTGTTCACATCGAGTGGTTGAGGTTTTGACTCCCACATTGTAAATTGACATTTGTATATATGATGGTGTGAGTAAGGAGTGGCTTACATAACACTTTGCACATGTTGTCTAATCTCACTCTATCTTTGTCTCATCATTGTATGATTAAGTGTGGTATGTTCATGTTTGTCAATTTTGGAAGATACTGGAATCTGTGTTGTAGATCCTGGAAACCTCTGGGACCTTTGGAATTTAGTTATGGGCCTACCTAATTTCCAACAAATACATCATTGTTTTCAACCATGGCCAATAACTAAATACTCCAATGCGGAAAATTGACTATATCAAAAAATTGAACATAAATACCTTGAGGCGTTTGTACTTGCTAACCGAAAATTGTAAGTA
Organism: Ceratopteris richardii; assembly: GCA_020310875.1. Lineage (NCBI taxonomy): Eukaryota > Viridiplantae > Streptophyta > Polypodiopsida > Polypodiales > Pteridaceae > Ceratopteris > Ceratopteris richardii. The sequence goes on from CM035443.1 coordinate 59,870,576, forward strand.
TGCTTACCAATTTTCGTGTGATTATGAGGATGTGACGGAAGTATTGACGATATCCTAGAGAACCAGAGATTTGCTCTGATACCGGCTGTTGGAGTTTGAGATCTATGGAGGCACACTAACAACACAATGAGGAAGACGCTTGGAGAACAACACAATAGTGAACATATTACCAAGTGAATGCACAAAGATATTAGGTATAAAGACCCCAATGATTGTCGTATTAGCGGACATGCAGTTTTCACCGGTGGATTCTTCGTCCTAGTTACGATATGGTTTCTCTAAGCACGATCCATCATTTTCAATGTATCAACTTGCTAAAGTGAGCTCCTTAATTCTACTACATACGCACAAAATTTCACTTTATTCGGAGTTCACAACTCTGAGATAATGTTCAATTGAAGTCATTTATATCTCTTCATACCTTACTTCTCTATTAGTACTCCATTAGAACAACGAGTTTCTCAGAGCTTGTTCCCAGTGTGTAATTGCTCCTTTTCCATGCTTTAAAGCATCTTAGATTTAGTACACTATCTACTATATGCCTACAAAATTCCATTAGCATTGCATCTTGGAATCGTGAGATATTAATGTAAGTCCATCAATTTTGATTAAATCACTCATGATTACTAGCTCATTAAGTTACTTAGAGTTCCCCAAAAGGAATTAAGCGAATTGCTACTGTGCTTAGAGAATTGTTCAAAACATTGAACATGTATATGAACTAAAATAGCAAGTTTTTTACGATAGGTGTGTATACCCTATTAGCTATGCATTTTTTGTAATTTTTCCTATCTTTTGTTTGCATTTTGTGCTAGGCTTCATTATGGCTGAGTTTGCCCACCACTTTCGGAAGTGATAGAAACTCGGTTCGCAAAGCTTCTTGTGAGTTCATGCTCGTGGTGTGTGTGTGTTGTGGGGTGCGTGTGTGAGCATGTATTCATTCGGAGTTCTATACCCACTATTGGGCATTGATGACGTTAGTGGGGGTGTCATAGTATTGAGTCAATACTGTGCATAATGGAGCTGATATGCTATATAGTCTTGTGGTTGACTACCATGAGCTTATAGTTGCACTTTCATTTGAGGGTGAATTTGGGATTTGCCTGGATTCATTCTGGTTTATATAAAGACCCCAAGGACTCTCTATTTGTATATTTTGACCCTTCCAGGTGATATCTCTCTCGGAGAGCTTTCTAGACACATTTTTGTTATATAAAGACCCCAAGGACTCTCTATTTGTATATTTTGACCCTTCCAGGTGATATCTCTCTCGGAGAGCTTTCTAGACACATTTTTGTTATACTTTTTTGGACCCGAAACTTGGGAGTTATAGGCATTTACATTATTTTTTATGACTTTTGGTCATTGACCATGTGTGAACATGCCCAAATGACTTAAAAGTCACTTATCAATAAGACTTTGTCCCAAAACTCTCATAATTTGAATAATAAACCGTTTTTTAGATTGTCATATGTCTACTATCTCCCATCGTATACACGTAGTTTCCAAACTTTCACTCCCTACAAAACATTATCCTCCAAATTATACATTTCCATATGATATGATGTATCCCTAGTGGAGTAATAATTGACAAGATAAGTGTGGATCTCTATGGAGGTAATAAACCATATAATCCTCAAGTAATGTAATCAAGTGCTGTTACGAAAGTAATTACAAACCCTTTTGAAACTTAAATGGTATTGCCCTCATAATAGGCTCATACCACTTTAGGTTAGTCTAACCACAAGTGTACTTAGAAGAAATAACTCAACCTAAACTATCCTTGTAAGTTGTGCATGCAAATCCATTCTCTTAGTTCATATAAAGCAATATGTTCTAAGCTCTATTGGATGAGTTTCTACTAGCACTTTGTTGCAAAATCTAGTTGTTTCTCTTCCTCTTAGTTTTCCATATGAATGCATAAGCATTCTTTAGTGACATCGAGGTAATCCATAAGTATTAATCTTCCTAATTAGTGCGATTCATCAATCATGACTTACAACAAATAAAGTTTGATGCTCCTACAAGTCATATTTATCTCGATCGCTTTGAATTGTAAAGTGAAAAGTCATCACTCTACTTCCATGTTCTCCAATGCCAACAACTAGCTCTTCCTCATCTAATCGACGACCATCATTGGAAATGATTTCTTCTTATTTGAAGTTTTAGGTGAGACTCCATCTTACCATTGTGACTAATTGATCTCCCTATTGTCCATTATATGATAGAGCCACTTCTAACTAGGAAATCTAAAAGATAAACCCTCAATCTAGACTATTTCCTCTAGGTGCTAGACTCTCTTTCTCTAAAAACAAGTCTCTACTCATCTCTATGAGTAAACTAGACTTCCACTAAAGTAATAGTCTAAGTTGAATGTTTTCTATTCTCTTCAGGGTTGGTCTAGTATGAACTGATATGTTCAAGCATCTAGTTTAGTTCGCTTCATTCGGTCCCATCCGGTTCTTCAGTTGATTGGCTCCCTTTTTTTTTTGAACTTTCTTACATCGAAACATGCTAGGGGCTCCCCAAAAGGTGTTCAAACCTCGTGTCGACGCATATAGATATGATGCTACCTTCGATTGCATGTGGATGTGTGAGAGAGCCTATTTATGCATGTATGTATGTATGCATGTATGTATGTATGCATGTATGTATGTAATTATGTATGTATGTATGTATGTATGTACGTATGTACATATGTACATACGTATGTATGTAAATACGTTCGTACGTATGTATGTATGTATGTATGTATGTATGTATGTATGTATGTATGTGTGTGTGTATGCATGTATGATGTATGTATGTGTGTATGCATGTATGATGTATGTATGTGTGTGTATGCATGTATGATGTATGTATGTGTGTGTATGCATGTATGATGTATGTATGCAATGCATGCATGTATGTGTATGTACTTATGTATGTATATGTACTTATGTATGTATATGTATATATATGTGAATATATACATATGTGTGTGTATGTATGTATGTATGCATGCGTGTGCATATGTATGTATGTATGTATGTACTATGTATATATATCAATATGTATGTATGTATATGTATTTGTATGTATGTATGTATGTATGTATGTATGTATGTATGTATGTATGTATGTATGTATGTATGTATGTATGTATGTATGTATGTATGTATGTATGTATGCATGCATGTATGCATGCATGCATGCATGTATGTATGCATGCATGTATGTATGCATGTATGTATGTATGTATGTGTGTGTGTTAGACATCCATCTATAGAGACCACTATATGTGTGTGTGGGACATGGGCTAAGGCTAGCCAAGGTCCCTAGCTCGCGGGATATCTTAAGGTACCTAAGGGGTAATGGGAATGAGTGTGCATAATGGCCACATGTCCACACTAGAGCATTCTCGAGCATTGCCATTTTAGTGCAAGAGGATATAAAGGATGGGAGTGATTTGCGCACAATCATTCAAGCCCTCTCTCTCTTGAGTCTTTGTTTGGAATATTTTGGCAAGTGAGTTTTTGATTCACATTTGGTATTCAGAGCCTTTGGAGGAGAATACGAAGAGGTTTTCACGGGTAATTTTGGTGACCTTTGCCGCTAATCGTCAGCTTCACTTGTGAAGCTCATCGTGAGCTTCGAAAAGGAGGAGAGTAAAAAGATAGACTATGGTGCCCCCTGAGAAGAGCTCAAGAGCCCCCAAAGGAGCCGGACGTGCGTGATGGACCTTCAACAGGTTTGCCCATATCCACACATCAATTGTCCATGCCTAAGGATGGCTTGCCTACGCCATATGCATCTGCCCAAGGTCGTGGAGGAGAGGAGCTTCCTTACTCTCTCTTTCCCTTATATTGTGAGCAAAGGAGAGACCAAGAAGCATTATATGCTCGCAAAAATCAGATTTGCACGCAGATATGAGATAATAGAAGTGCTCACGTGTGAATTTCGTTTGCTTTTCTTTTGCGTGGAGCATCCATGGAGGGTTTGCAATGGCTGAAGAGAAGCTTCCTTCATTTCATTTTTTGTCATTTAAAAAAAAAAAGGTTGTTGATTTCGTTTCTCTTCACATACCCTCTTTAGAGACCTCATTGGCAGCACCTACCTCAATTGGAATGTGCATAACTCTCACATATGACATCCAAATAGAGTGATTCTAAGTCTTAGGGAATCCTTGCTTTGAGGTCTATCCAGTGAATACTTGGAATTGGCCTTAGCAAACCTTCTATAGAGAGCTTTGAAGTTGGCTGTCTATAGTCAAGGAACATCAGAGGAGGTCTTTGCGGCACGAGGACGATCAACTTCAACTTGGGAACTTGAGAAGGATGGTTGGTGGTCACTTTGAGCTTGAGCACCACCTTTGGAAGTGGACTTCTTTGTTCCGGATATGAGTTTTCTTGTCAATTAATGCATTCAAAGCTTCTTTTCTGCATCAATCAGCATCTAGTATAAGCATTTGCTTTTCTTAAATGCATGTATGCTTGTATATATGGTTATGAACCTCTGCGCTTTTTGTGAAATAGGATGGTAGAATGATCTTATTGCAGGTATGGTGAGGAGAAAGCAAGAGCATGTAGTGGTCTTATGTGAAATTGATATCCGTGCTGTAAGCATGTGGATTTTTGTACCGGGCATGTAGTGCACTATGCTCTTTTGGTCAGCTGAAGGATGAGTTGTGGACGACTCGTGTATAGTAGGTAGTACCTATGGGTCCTCTAGGTCAAAGGTCTTATAGATGGACCTCTCTGATGCAGTTCAGCTCGCTGAAAGAACTGGGTAATGGTCTGCTGGGTACTCACCCGTGGCTGATGTGTGGGTTGTAGTGACCGCTCTCACTTCTCGTATGGTGCTCTGAGGAAGGGTCCCAAGCGCCGTCGGTTTGCCATAGTCATGCACAATTGGAGTGATTCCTCTGTCTGGAAATGTGCTCGTAGGTCTAAGTATGCTAGGCATCTGATAACAAAATGCTCCTCACTCTCTCCCCTTGCCTCGCATACTGGGCACCACCTCTCCTCACGTGGGACTCCCTTGGACGGACCCCTCTCAATCTCAAGCTGATGTGATGAAACCCAGAGCTTCCCAATGACGATTGGGGGGGGGGGGAGGGGAGAGAGAGAGAGAGAGAGAGAGAGAGAGAGAGAGAGAGAGAGAGAGAGAGAGAGAGAGAGAGAGAGAGAGAGAGAGAGAGAGAGAGAGAGAGAGAGAGAGAGAGAGAGAGAGAGAGAGAGAGAGAGAGAGAGAGAGAGAGAGAGATGGGGGGGGAGGGAGGGAGGGAGGGAGGGAGAGAGAGACTTTTTAACGTCTATTAGAGGCCAAAATCGGCCTATGAGACAAAACATATACATGAGTATGATCCAATCCACTGTGATCCCAAAAGGAAAATAAAGTGTGAGTACCGCAAACGGGTATAAAAGGAGTGGATAGTAACTGGCATCAAGGGTGTGGGGTGCTATGGGTATGCACTCTATATGCTCAATGGGTGAGATACAAATATGATATGCATAGGGAGGGGAGGCTCGATGGTATCACAACCCACTAAATGCCTGGAGTGGGTGTAGGATATAATGCATCGGTGGAAAAGGCATCATGGCGATCCTCAAAATGCTCTGAGCGTCCAAATCGATAGGGGTGCGCTGCTCACGTCTCCATATCTCTATGTCATGGCGTGCGTGAATCGCCTGAATCTCTCTCTGATGTGGACGGGCTCTCCGGACTGAGGGTCTCGGTCGTCGAGGTTGTCGTCTAAGCTCCTTTGTTGTGTGTAATGTGACACCCCGCATCGAGCTTGGTCCTCGAGTGGCTGTGGGTCTGAAAAAATCTGTAATATACGTCTGAGGGGGGGGGCCAGGTGTATCTCGATTTGCTGCTGGAGGAGTGATGCACGACGGTGCTGGAGCTCTACTAGGAAACGACCTAGAGGGCGCTTGTCCTCTGTTCCCAATAAAGCCCTGATCTCTCTGGGCCCCCTGAAGAGCTGTGGGTAGCGGTCTCTGATGTCCTCATATGCCTGGCATCTACATGTGTAGTGCTCCTCGTCCTCCACCTCCTCTCTACATATCCTGCATAATCTCTCATCCCTCGGGGTATGTGTGGCTCGCCCAACCTCAATCTCAAGCTGGTGTGATGATACTCTGAGCTTCCCAATGGCCACTCTCTAAGCTGGTGTCATATATGTATCCATGTATCGTGGTCTCTGAATGAAACCATCTGCTGTCACAGTCAGGAAGTGCTCTCTGTAGTGTTGCCTCTTTGTGGGAAGAGGCTCCCGTGGTGCTATCCATGTCTCCCTGACGTGTATCTGTAGTAGGTCCTGATGGATGATCCTATTCCTCTCCGAACGAGAGAGGGTAATGTGGGGGGAAGAGAGGTCATACTGAAAAGGGGGGAGATCCGTAATGCTCATGCCATGCCCTGCAAACCATCGGTAAGTCTGTGCATACCATACTCTCTCATGCCCTGTCTTTGCCAAATGTCTAGAGCTCTCAAATGCAAGCCTGGTGAGTCTGCTGGTGGGGAGCTCTCTGACTCTCAGAAATAAAGGTCACCAACTGGAAGAGGGCCTCCACTAGCATCGATGGTGTGCCAAGCTCAGCTCGTATAATGTCATGTGGAACGGAGGGCTTGCTCCACAGCAAGCGTGAGATCATGGTGACCTTGGGCCTCTCAATCCGCGCCCACATCCCCTCTGTGATCCCTGGTGCCCATACTGCCGCTGCGTACATCAATGCGGGTGTCACTAGAGTGTCAAAGAGCCACCCCTTAGTCCGGGGCTCCTGAAATGTGTCTGAAAGCAGCGTCTCTCCAATCTTGCAAGTGCCGCATAGTCTCTTGTCAATCTATCTCTCGCGGCCTGTGCCATGGAGAATATCCCTGTGCTGCCCGAGAAGGTGACACCTAGGTAGACGTAGGAGTCCACTACCTCTATCTGTCCTCCAGCTAGCTTCCGTGAAAGAGGCACGATGGCGTATTGTCCTGGAGGTATGGAAGATCATGACCTTGGTCTTGCCAAGGTTCACTAAGTCCTCTCTCCATGCAAAAGGTATCGAGCGCCTGTAAATGTGACTGCAACCCCTCCTGAGACTTTGAAAGCATGACAATGTCATCAGCATATAATAGGATGTGTACTTGCGTACCTTCGAGGTCTCCTCCTCTCCCTCCTGCTCGCTGTATATACTCCGTGATCTCGTCGATGTAGAGACCGAAGAGAGTGGGTGAGAGAGGTTAACCTTGTTTCACACCAATGGTGCTAACAAGGCTGTCCGATAGACCGCCAGGGCAGAGTAACTTGCCTGTGACTCGTGCATACAAAGCGTGGATGGCCCATAGCATGTCTGATGGTGGCTGTAACTCCTGGAGCCTCCGTAGTAGTCTCTCTCGAGGGACCATGTCAAAGGCTTTGCGGAAGTCCACAAAGCAACAATATAGTCTCTGCTTCCTCGCCTTCGCGCTCTCAATCAAGCAACGAAGCACGAAGATGTGGTCGATGGTGGAGAAAGTGCGGCGGAAGCCTCCCTGGCCGGGTGCTTTGATCCCATCTCCCTCAGCGTGTGTACTGAGCTCTGCCTCTAGTACTGCCCCAAAGATCTTGTCCAAGATATGGCTTATCATGATAGTCCTGTAGTTCCATGGGTCCATCATATCACCGGACTTATGGATAGGCGTAATGGTATACATAGTCCATGAGTCTAGTAATCCCTCAACCAAAGCACGGTTGAAGAGATGGGCGATCGAGTGGGAAACTACATCTGTTGCATATATAAAGTGCTCTCCTTGTAGCCCCGTGTGGTCTGCTGAACGGCCATGCTGTAGCCTATGGATGGCCTGTCGTACCATCCGGCCGTGAAGAGGGTGGATATCACAAGACGCGGTGTGGAAGGAGTCGGCAATGGTGGCTGTCCTGGGACGTCATATAACCTCTAGGCGTAGGTGTGCCAAGTCGGAGGATCTGCTATGGGTGTAGGTTGGCGTGGCTCACGTAGTGCCCTCCACACGGTGGCACAATCCCTCCTCATGAGAAGGTTGATCAACTCTTCCTCTTGTCGCTCCTCGAAAGCTCTCCGCTTCCGGCGTGTAAGGGCTTGCATCTGTCGTCGTGCCTCCCTCTCTGTGATGGATCCCAAGATACTCTGTGCTCTGAGATGTCGGTATAGTCGCCTACACTCCTCATCCTACCATCTATTCTGGGGTGTATGCCCCAGCCGTGTCGAATGTGCAGTGCTGTGGGTGGTGTATGGGAAGCTGAGAGTAGAAGATGTATGGAGGATCGAGGAGAAGTGGGCGGTGAGGGTGTCCAATGAGGCAGAGGGATCAAGGGAGTAGATGCGCTCTCGAACATGGGAGCTATAGATATGTGCTAGCTCATGTCTAAAGTGAATGGTGGTATCGGCTCGTGGTTGTATGGTGACGGGGTGGGATATTCATGGTGAGCCGCGAATGGATAGGGCAAGATATGCGTGATAAGCTCCAATCGGTAAGGGTGGGATAGTGAATGAGGTGATGAGATGTGTTGCCTCCGGGGGTCCGATAACATAGTCTACCACACTGCCCCTCTGTGGTGTCGTGGGTGGAATGCAGGTGAGACCGCTCGAGGTGGGCCAGATCCCCATCCCATTATATATAATGAGACGCTGTGCTGCTCCCATCTGGAGAAGGTGTCGGCCGTATGAGGTGGGTGTGGCGGGGTCTTCTGAGGCTCTGAGCGTAGGCATGTCCTCTATGGTACGAAGCATCTCAGGGTCGTCAAAGTCGTAGATATCACACTGGTGGCTTTGAGTGCGGGCATTGAAGTCTCCTACAAGGAAGACTTCACCCATCCCGGTATACTCCATAATCGTGTCACTGAGGCAGTCATATTGGGGGGGGGGAGGGATAGAGAGAGAGAGAGAGAGAGAGAGAGAGAGAGAGAGAGAGAGAGAGAGAGAGAGAGAGAGAGAGAGAGAGAGAGAGAGAGAGAGAGAGAGAGAGAGAGAGAGAGAGAGAGAGAGAGAGAGAGAGAGAGAGAGAGAGAGAGAGAGAGAGAGAGAGAGAGAGAGAGAGAGAGAGAGAGAGAGAGAGAGAGAGAGAGAGAGAGAGAGAGATTAACGTCTTGTGGAGGCCAAACTTGGGGTATGAGACAAAAACCATATACAAGTGTAGTAACCCTGTGTAGAAGATGAAATGAAATAAAAAGTATATCGCTACACAAAGCTATATAGGGTTGGAAGAGGATGGGGAGACGTGGCTCTGACTCTGCAGATAGTGGCCACCTAATACATGGGGGATCCATAATGTGAGTAAAAACACCCTAGCTACTGGTGATGGGTGAAGGTGGGTGTAGTATGTAGTACATCAGTGGTGGTCTGAGTGCCTCCTGAAGGAAGACAACCCAGGGGGTGGTGGTATACCTATGCTCCATCATGTGGTCGTAGGCTGCCCTGATGCGTGAGATATCCTCCTGATATAGTCGTGGTTGAGGATATCCGCCCATGCGTGGTCGATGCCGTGCTCTCTGTGCTGCTGCCTGGTGGAGCGTGAGCCTTATATATGGACCTCTCTGATGTAGCTCAGCTCGCTGAAAGAACTGGGTAATCGTCTACAGGGTACTCAACCGTGGCTGATGTGTGGGCTGTAGTGACCGCTCACTCCTCTCGTATGCTGCTGTGAGAAAGCGTCCCAAGCGTTGCTGGTCTCCCATAGTCATGCACAACCTGAGTGACTCCTCTATCTGGAAGTGTGCTCGTAGGTCTAAGTATGCTGGGCATCTGATAACAAAATGCTCCTCACTCTCTACCTCTGTCTTGCATACTGGGCACCACCTCTCCTCACGGGGGACTCCCCTAGGCAGACCCCTCTCAATCTCGAGCTGATGTGATGAAACTCAGAGCTGCCCAATGTCGACTCGAAGGTGGTGGGGTAGGTATGTTTGCATGTATCTCGGAATCTCGATGAAGCCCTCGTCTGATATCTGTAGAAAATGCTCACGGTAATAGAGCATTTTCGATGGCAATGTATCCCTAGGGCTCACCCATGTCCTCTGCATGTATGTATCCCATACCTCCTGACGAATGACCCTATTCCTCTCTTGATGAGAGAGCGAGTAGGTGGGTACATGTGAGTCGTACTGTAGTGGTGGTATGTATTTGTGCCATATCTCTTGACGAATGATCCTATTCCTCTCTTGATGTATGTGTGTGTGTGTGAGAGAGAGAGAGAGAGAGAGAGAGAGAGAGAGAGAGAGAGAGAGAGAGAGAGAGAGAGAGAGAGAGAGAGAGAGAGAGAGAGAGAGAGAGAGAGAGAGAGAGAGAGAGAGAGAGAGAGAGAGAGAGAGAGAGAGAGAGAGAGAGAGAGAGAGAGAGAGTTTACATCTATTAGGAGGCCAAACTCGGCCTTTGAGACAAATCGATGTACATGAGTGTATCTTCTGTCAATCGAAAAAGATAAAAGTGCTGAAAAAACTAGTAAAGCTGATATAGATCGCCATAGTATGCATGTGGAGAGACCCATGAAAGTGGGGTGGGGGGGGGGTGTAAGGAGTGCGATATCTATGATAGGCTATATGCAAAAGGGTAGTACAACAAGCATGAGAATGCATTTGAACGACTTACTAGCTCCATCCTGTACTAGTGGGCGGGTCGAAGATGTGGTACATAGGTGGATGTGGAGTCAAGGCCTCCATGATGGCTGCAGTGGGATCAACCGTCATTTGGGATCGTCTCTTCTCCATGGCATGATGGTCACGAGCTTGAATCTCCGCAATCTTGTGTCAATGAAGTCTCGGGGCCCGATATCCCATGTCACGGGGTTGTCTCCTAGCTTGAGGGGTTTGAGCTTGCTCAAGAGTCACTCCTCTCGGTGTGCGAGATAAGGGGGGAGGGCTGTTGCGTGTCGTGGAACAAAGAAGTCACTGACTTGACTTTGTTTTCCTCTTGTCTCGGTTGCTACAGTAGGCTCAAGCAGAGAATCTATGTGACTCTATATCTCTAGTAAGAAACGCCCGAGCTTTCGTTGGTCTCTAGAGTCCATGATCTCTCGAAGAGTGTGCTGCCCTGTAAACATAGTCTCGTATTTGCCTCTGATGTCATCATATGTGCTACATCTGCATACAAAGTGCTCCTCATCGTCCATCTCTACTCTACATAGCTTGCATATTCGCTCCTCTCTCCGAATGTATGTGGCTCTTCTTGTCTCAATCTCTAATCGGTGTGATGAGACTCTCGGCTGGCCAATTGCTACCATTGAGCTATGAGGCATGTAAGTATCCATGTAGCATGGTCGTTGGATGTAATCGTCTTCCAGTATGTCTAAGAATTGGTCTCGGTAGTGCGATAGTCTTGATCCCATGTGTGGTGTGCGCCATGTTTGACTAATGTAGAGGTGCCAAAGGTCTTGTTTGAGCACAACATTCCTCTCACGACGGGAGAGGTGGATGTGAGGTGAGTCTGGGTCATACTGAAAAGTGGGCAATCTGTCCATATCAAGTCCATGACTATCAAACTAGACTCTAACCTGAGTGTACCAAGCTCTCGCATATCTTGACTAATATCTGTATAGATGCCTTAAAAGCTCTGTGTGTGAGTCTGTCTCCAGGGAGCTTCCTCATCCTCTGAATCAAGCAGATAGTCTGGAATAGTGCATCTACTACCATGGGTGGTGCAACTAAGCTTTGCCCTGATGATGTCATGTGGCACTGACTCATTCCCGCGAAATAGTCACTAGATCATACGTATTTGTGGCCTCTTGATCGCACTCCATAGGGTGACTGTGAGGCCTGGGGCCCAAACTGTCGCAACATACATCATAGCTTGTCTGACGAGTGTGTCAAATAGCCACCCCTTTGTGCGGGGCTCTTGGAAGTGTGCCAAGTGACATATCTGCTCTAACATGGCTAAAGCTGCATATCCTCCTATGAGTCTATCGGTGGCTGCTTGTGTCATGCTGAAAAGGCCAAGCAAGCTCGTGAATGTGACTCGGAGGTAGACATAGGAAGTGACCACCTCAATATATCCACCGCAAGTTCTACATCCTGCTCCATTCCTCACCATGGGGGAGGTGTGGAAGATCATGACCTTGGTCTTGCCAAGGTTTACAGTCAGGCACCTCTGTGTACAAAACTCATTCAAGGCATCCAGGTGGTGCTGTAAACCCTCGGGTGACTATGAAATCAATACAATGTCATCAGCATATAATAAAATGTGGAAATGTGTGCCTCTGAGGTCTGCATCCTCTCCTCTAGTTCGGAGATTGTAGTCCTCAATCTCGTCGATGTAGAGACCGAATAGAGTGGGGGAGAGTGGACAATCTTGCTTAACACCGATGGTGCTAGAAATGGCCTCGTACAAATGTAATCATTTGTACTTCCCCTGCCTTATGTGACTAAGTGTGGTATGCATGTCAATCCTCTTGAGGTAGGCCACTCACCCATCTCGTTATAGGTAACGAGATTATGTCGAGAGCCTAGTCTGAGTAGATGATCGCCATAGTGAGTGTGTGTAGAGTCAGTTTAAGCTCGAGTTGTAGACTCATCCTCTACGGTATGTAGAATTTGTGGGTCGTCTAGGTCAAATATCTCACATTGATCGTTGCATGTCTTGGCATCAGGGGGGGAGAGGGGGGGAGAGAGAGAGAGAGAGAGAGAGAGAGAGAGAGAGAGAGAGAGAGAGAGAGAGAGAGAGAGAGAGAGAGAGAGAGAGAGAGAGAGAGAGAGAGAGAGAGAGAGAGAGAGAGAGAGAGAGAGAGAGAGAGAGAGAGAGAGAGAGAGAGAGAGAGAGTTTTACGTCTATGACAGGCCAAAGTTGGCCTATGAGACAAAACATAAGATACATGATGTGGATGTCATCCGACTGTCACAAAACTAAAGCAAGGTCATAAAAAGCTAATACAATCTAGTCTTCAACATGTGTGGTAAAATACTAAGGCTGATGGAGCCCTATCTTTGGGGGTATATGCATGTCTATAAGCTGAGGGCAATACAATCATGAAGATGCATCTGTCTACTAGCTCCATCCAATGGTAATGGAGGGGTGGAGGATGTGATACATAGGTGGAGCCGGTGCTAGAGTTGCTTGTATGAAAGCTATAGGATTTGCTCTCATCAGGGCCACTCGCTCCGCATTCGCCTCACGATGTCGGGCTCGAATCTCCTCTATCTGGCGATGGTATAGCTTCACTCCTTTGAGCGTTGTGACTTGTGGGCATCGTCTAGCTCGACTCACTTCAACCTATTGTAGTGTCACTCTTCGTTGGGAATTAGGTGGGGATTGGACTCTAGACCTCTAGAAAAAATTAGTAAGGAGTAGCTGTCTCCTCTCTACCTGTGTAACTGTGTGTGTCAATGGTAAAAAGTGCATCTTTGTGCCTCCGAATCTCTATCAAGAAACGTCCTGATTGTCTCTGATCTATGGAGTCCATAATCTCTTGTAGGGTGGGCTGTCCTCCGAACAAAGTCTCATATCTGTCTCTAATTTGAGTGTATGCTGTGCATCGACATATGGAATGCTCCTCACTCTCCACCTTGCTTAAAAGCCCAAAAAATGTCGGGGAGAGTGGACAACCTTGCTTAACACCAATGGTGGTAGCAATGGGCTCTGATAAACCTCCAAGGCATCGAACTCGACCAAGCACCTTGTTGTAGAGAGTGTAGATGGTCCATATCATTTCTGTCGGGATCCCAAGGTTGAGTAGGCGCTTGAACAGCCTCTCGCATGGAACTGTATCAAAAGCCTTGCGGAAGTCCACAAAGCAACAATAAAGCCTCTTCTTCCTTGCCTTTGCCCCATCAATTAGACAACATAGGATGAAGATATGGTTGATAGTGGAAAAAGCTCATCTCTACCTGGCCTGGCTTGTTGCTTGGATGCCCTCTACCTCTTCATATGAGCTAAGCTCTACCTGAAGAAGTGCTCCATATAACTTGGCCATTGTGTGGCCAATCATGATAGTCGTGTAGGTACTTGGATCGAGAGTGTGGCCAGATTTGTGGATAGCCACAATAGTATGCTGTTTCAGTCCTCTGGAAACCCCTCCCCTATAACCCGGTTGAAGACATGTGGAGTCAATGGGGCTATAGTGGAGGTTGCGGTGGAGTCGGATAAGGCTCTCGGAGAGTGCGCCATGCTGTCACACTATCCATGCTCATGAATAGATTGTATAGCTCAAGCTCCTATGCCTCTTTGAATGCCCTTCGCTTTCGACGGGTCAATGCCTTCATTTGTCTATTGGCCTCTCTCTCTCTCTCTCTCTGAGTGTAATCTCTCGCAAGGCTCGTTGTGCATGTGTGTGTAAAGTGATCTTCACTCATCATCATACCAACTGTTTTTTTGGGGGGGGGGGGGGAGGGATACATCTTGTGTGATTGGTGTGTGGGAAGGAGTTGATAGCTCAGGTGTGTAAGATGGATGAGATGTGTGAGGTGAGAACTAAGAGGGGGGTGGGGGGGTGTAGTAGGCATAGGCCATGCTCAACCTCAGATGAGTATAGAGGAGCTAGCTCACGTGTGAAGTGAATGGTGGTGTATGGGGTACATGTGATAGGTCTATGTGGGGTTCTATCCCCATCGATGGAAAGGGAGAGGTATGTATGATCGGCTCCGATGGGTATGGGCGGGATGGTAAGTGATGTAATGGGATGGGTGGCCTCCTTGGGTCCCAAGATATAGTCAACTATGTTCCCTCCTCCCCGAACAGACCCATGTGGCATGCAAGTTAAGCCTCCTGAAATAGGCCACTGAGCCATCCCGTTATAGATGACAAGACGGTGCTCAGATCCAAGCCTAAGTAGATATCATCCATATGCTGTGATAGGAGCTCTGTCTACGGAGTGTCTCATGATAGTCTCCTCCTTTAGGGTATGTAGTGCCTGTGGATCCTCCTCGTCATATGTCTCGCATTGCTCACTGCATGTGCGAGCGTTGAAGTCTCCCATGAGAAAGACTTCACGGAGAGTGGAGTACTCCATGATCTCATGTGATAGACATGCATAAGGTGAGGTCTCCCTTGATGAAGAGTCATGCTCTGTGGAGGCGAAGAGAGAGTGTGTGGGGGCGAAATAGCATATGGCTATGTAGTTGAACCTGTCATGTGATAGCTCAAGGTGGGTCCACATGTATCGGGCTTGTGGGTCGCGGGCCATGATTTGTAATCTACTGTGTAGTCCCTGTGGAAAAAGTATGGCCACCCCTCCTGATCCGCGGGATGTGTGTTGTCGTGTGCATCCTCTGTGTAGAGACTCCCACTGGAATCCATGCATCTGGGGCAATCCTCTCTCTGGACTATCATGTGTCTCTGTAAGTAGGATGATGCCATGGCCTCTCATCACCTCCTCGAGTCTATCTTGGTGTGTCCATAGGTCTCCGTTGTAGTTTTAAACTCCCAAATGGATCTCTTTTCGTGTCCCACAGGCCGCAAGCCCCTATGCGATGACCTTTCCATCTATGATGACCCGATCATCTCTATAGGATGCTCGTTTCCCCTCTTGGTGGGCTTGGTGCACCCTAGGCATACATGTACGCCTATGTGCAACTTGCATTTTGGTGAGGTCATCATCGAGATAGATGGGTGGGCCTTCAAGTCCTCGTAGGAATATCCTTTTGCGAAGGAAAGTAGGGGGAAGTGGAGGATAAGGGCTCGTTTTGTAGTGGCATCTTTGTCGACTCTCCAAGCTCTAGTGAAAGGAGATGGTTTGCCCTCCTTATATCCGAGTTTGGTGCATAACCTCCTTCCATCTTCCTCTGGAGTGGGTCCTTCCCTCTCCCATTCTTGTGACTTGTACATTGAGGCGTCGAGCTTGCCTCATCCTTTCTTCCTCGATAATGTTGTGTACGAGGAGAATCTCTTCTTTAGGTGCTTCTTCACGGGCCTCTTTCTTGATGTTTTGTTTTACTACTTCCACCCAACCCTCTTTGGTGGCTTCGAGTTTGTCTTCCATGTGCTTTGTGATTTCTCCTTTGAGGGCTTCCTTAGTGATGATATGAATCTCACCTTCCTCTGGGGAGAGTGGTGCCACCGTTGCCTTGAGGAGAGCTATTTCTCCATGCAAGATGTCTTGTTCCTTCTTCCATTCCTCTTGTGCCTCTTCCCAAGTTTGTTTTCTATCATCCTCTTCTCCCACTCCTCTTTCTCTTTCTTCCATTGATCTTTTTCTTTATGGAATGTCTCGGTCTCTTTTTCGAGCTTAGATAGGCGGGCAATGATGTTGTTGATGGTGGAATCCATAAGCTTCTTGTTGTCCTTGAAGGTGTTGTGGAGTTTGTCCTCTACTTTGAATAGGTCCTCCTCCCTTTTTGGGGGGGGGGGAGAGAGAGAGAGAGAGAGAGAGAGAGAGAGAGAGAGAGAGAGAGAGAGAGAGAGAGAGAGAGAGAGAGAGAGAGAGAGAGAGAGAGAGAGAGAGAGAGAGAGAGAGAGAGAGAGAGAGAGAGAGAGAGAGAGAGAGAGAGAGAGAGAGAGAGAGAGAGAGAGAGATTTTCAATATATATTCATATTTTACAGGTACAGCGGGTCAGCATTTTACTCCTCATGTTTTAACTGTTAGTGCCGGAGAGGTATAGCTTTTTCTATCCTTTGATAAACTTTTCGTGTGAACTGAAGGTTCTGTTTGTTTTTCTTGTCTGCTTTTATAGATGACAGATTGCTCCTAGGCACATCGATTTGCATGCATGAGCGCATACACTTGCATGTGTGTGTGCACACACAGACACACGCGCGTGCACACACACACACACACACACACACAGAGACATACATATAGAGAGGGTTGCAAAGACAAACACACCATGCATGCATATATTTGTACCTACATCCATGATCCATCCATGCATCAAATGCATGCATGTCTTAAGAAAAGGAACTGATACTGCATATCAAATGTCTCGACATCTAAAGTTTAGACTAAAATAAAATCAAATATTTACAGCATCATATCAAGGCGTGCTTATTCATTATGACAAAAATTAATCTCGATCACAGTTACAGTTATTCTGTTGATAAAGCACTTTCTTTAGCAGCACCCTTAAAAGTATGCATCCATTCACAAAATCATCTCTATTTGGTGGAGGAAATGGTGCCTGACGGCTTTGATGCCAGTTGAGCTAGGGACTTGTGAATTTCACTCACAATGACCAGATATCTGCTCCCTGCAAAGAGGAGAAAGTATAGAACTCCAGATATGTTGTAGGGTTTGTTAAAGACGCATGTGCACACACATTTTTTGGGGGAATATTCCTTAGAATACACAAAAAGAACTCTAAGTCCTCATGTTAGTAGTGTCCATCCGAATATCAATAAGATAACATACATGTGGCCCCTTGATATCAATAAGTCAAGAAATTTCTATGAAATTATTTAGGCAGATAAGTAGTAAACCTAATAGTGGTGGATTCAAAAATAGGACTGTTTCAAGCTTGTGAGATGAGCTAGGGAATCAAAGTTTGGCTATTATCATGCAATCCAAAAAAAAGGAACACTCTGCAGAAATACTCTATTCCCCAATTGGAAGCGTTGTTTTCATACTTATCAGATCTGATGATTCAAGTCAATCATTGGATTTGCAGTGTACCTCACTTTTTATTACATGAGGAGTTGAAGTTCACTGCTCTGCCATCATCACAAATCATAGCAGAAGAGCAAATCTACCAATAATTATACTCCTTTAGAAATCCTTTGTTTAATAGCAACATGAATTCATAGAGGGTAGTCAAGGTGAAACAGCTATTCTCAAGTTACAACTATTTCAATTGTATAGAATGCCCCAGTGGTTTAACGCTTGCTTATAATGGGAACAGAGAAGCATGCTCCATGCATAAATACATATGCATAGACACATGGATGAATGAATTTTTTGTTCTGCAGTGTACCTCACTTTTTATTACCTGCGGAGTTGAAGTTTACTGCACTGCAATCATCACAAATCATTGCAAAAGACCAAATCTACCAATTATTATAGTCCTATATATATATATATATATATATATATATATATATATATATATATATATATATATATATATATATATATATATATATGTGTGTGTGTGTGTGTGTGTGTGTGTGTGTGTGTGTGTTGGAAATTAGGTAGGCCCACAGATTCCAAGATCTACAAACACAGATTCCAGGATCGTCCAACATTGACAGACATGAGCATACATCACTTAATCATACAATGATGAGACAAAGATAGAGAGATTAGACAACATGTACAAAGTGTTACGTAAGCCACTGCTTACTCACACCATCATATATACAAATGTCAATTTACAATGTGGGAATCAAAACCTCAACCACTCTATGTGAACAGAAATAGATGGAAGAGTGTATGTAAAAAATTTACAAGAATATTCAGATGTAGGGACAGAAATCTGAATATGTATGAGATGTAGAACCTGTTAGGTTGTAGAAGAGTGAATATGAGTGACTGAAAGAGGGAAGATCAGTTTGAAACTGATATTCAGCAAACTCTAATCTGAATTTAGGCTATGGAAGACCCTAAATTAGATGTGTGTGTGATAGATCACATACTTACGGAATTAGCATAGAGTGCTAACATGTTGCTGACAGAAATCCTCATACTCATGTGGAAACACCTTCGTTAACATCTCATTTGATGCATGTAGCATGCATGTACTCATTCTCCTTTATGAATGCCACTGCCTCCATGTATGCCGGATAGGACTCCTCCAGATATGGATAACACTGCCTCCATAAGCTCCAAGTAGTACCCGTGTGCATAAAGAGAATATGTACTCGAATAGTTAACATAAGATGCAATCTTATGTTAAGCTCCATCAAATGTCTTTGAAGTACTCCATAATCT
>CM035443.1:59899346-59911846 GCA_020310875.1 Ceratopteris richardii
TTCATAAGTGGCTTTCAACTTCTCCCATACCTCAAAAACAAGTGTAAGGCCTTTTGAATCCACTAAGATTTCATCTGATACAACCATCTTGATGTAAATGACGACCTTCTTGTTTTGGTTCATATCTTCATGCTTGACTTCCTCAAGAGGCGCTTCATGATCGTTAAGAAAGAGGATGTCCAACATTCTCTCTTTCCACAAATCAAAACCGCTACCTTTAAATCTCTTGATCTCAAACAAGCTTTTGACATTAGAGGAGATAGAAACGATGTTTGCATATGGAGAGTTTCAAAATTTCACTAAGAAATATAAAATTCACTTGCAGTTTGGAGCATAATCACCTAACGAGACTATAGCTTATAAATTAAGCCCAAAAATTGTCCAAAACTTGCAAAAATCAATTTCTGAAATTTTCTACAGAAAATTTCAAAGAATCTCAGAAAACCGTAATTGCATAAAAATTAATAAATTTGTTGTTTTTCAACCATGAAGGGCATACATAGATGCAAAATTGAGTCAATGGGTGCTTGTTTTCATAAAGCCCCAATTTTTGGAGCACTATGATCTGTAAAATCAGAGTAACGACATGCTGTAAAAAGTTTCTAGGAAGTATGTATTTCTTCAATCTTTGTACATGTTCTCCCTCTTGAAATGTGAGAGAATTTCTGTAACAAAGGATCTGTAGATGAAAAAATGAGCAATGTGGATGCTGAAAAATGAGCTTTTGGATACAAGAAGAACAATAGAAGAGATTCTTCCTGATAAAGCTCTCTAAAAAGCCCAAAATTCGCTGTAGATTTGCTGTGGGCTGAAGTAATCTTCTAGAAACAACACTTTTATTGCGGGAAAAGAAAGTTTTCGTGATAAAATTCTCCCAATTTCAAGAAAAAACCCTTCGGCTTAGCATAGGCTGAAGTAGAAAAGCACTTGGACCAATTTCGTCGCGATGGAACATGTCAAAGATTTGATACGAGTTAAAAGAGGCCGCAGAGAGCTACATGGTGGTATGCTAGGTTGTTCCAAACACCAAGAAGTGAGCTGTTGGATGAGGAGAGAGAAAGTAGAGAGAGAAAGTAGAGAGAGAAACTTGCGTAGAAATTTGGAGAAGAAGATTGAGAAGCTCAAGTTGAAAAAGTCTCAATTAAGTTATGAAAGATTTGGGACCAAGCCTTGTTGATAAGTGACTTTTAGGTCATTTGGAGAACAATAACACACCAGATGGAAACAATCATAACAATCAAATCAATTATAACAAGTATAGGTTATAGCTAAGTTTTACTACTATTGAGTTATCAATGTTCAAAGATGGTCTGTCACATGTATTGAGCTATTTGTATGTTCCAAATTATTGTTTTGGGATGAATTATTATGTAGAATATGGGAACTTTGGAATAATGGATTAATTACTGAAGGAAACACTTGTTTGTCTCCTTGGGTATATTATCTATCATGATATGCTATGGTTGGTTTCAAGAGAGACAACATATTGTAGATGTAGTAGCCATCATGTATTGGTTCTCCGGAGCATTTGCATACTTACTCTTTGAACAAGCTGGCCTAGACTTCATTGCTTCCCATATTAAATAAGCTTGCACTGGCTGGCCATAGGAGAGGAGCAAAGGAAACATTTGGGTTGGCATTGGGCTCATGATATATCACATTTCTACTATCATATACGTGCTGCAGATATATCTTATGACATATGTCACTATTCCTGAATCACAATGCACGTGTGCTCACTGCTTCATGCATCATGCAATGATGCATGTATAAGATCATACATGTTATGTTACAAAATCTGTAGAAGTCAGTCTATATTGTACACAGTAGGCTAGCTGCTCTACTTTTCGAACATGGGGGCTTTAGCTTGTAGATGCATGACCAAGAGGGTGCATGGTTCTATTAAAAAATTTGTAGAAGTCACTGTGTATGTACACTACTAGCTGTTTGACTCTCCTAACATGCAAGTTGTGGCTTGTAGATGTATAATCACGAGGGTGTAGAGCAGGTTTTAGACATGTTGCATATGTAGTTGAAGGCTACAGCCTTCCAGCAAGTATTCAAGGACCTCTGATCACACAGGCATGCAAAAGAATGGAAAGAAACGACTGAAATCTACAAAAGAAAGATTTTTTTTTTTTTTTTGGCTGCAATGGTCACGTCAGGAACCTATTTTTGACGTCAAGTCAGGAACAAGTCAGCTGCAAGTCGGGCAAAACATTCCTGCCGTGTCAGAATCCAAGTATGCCTATATGTACTTCAAAGAAAGGAATTTGCCATTACTGCAACAAACTAGGTCATTTCATAGCAGAATGCATAAAAAGGATTTAGAATGCGAAGAAGAAAGATTAGGTAATGCTTTTTAAGATGATTCAAAACCTAAGTCTTCTAAGGAAGAATCTTATGCATGTGTTAGTATTGAAGAGTTAACTTTTGTTGAGGAAGCATTAACTGCAATCTTTGATAATCTTTGGATTTTTATTCTAGAGCTACTAAGCATATGATAGGTTGCAGAAAGGTATTTTCTTCTATTACTAACTCTTCAAGTAGAAGAGTGACCATTGCATATGGTCATGATTTGGATGTTCTAGGTGTTGGAGAAGTGAACCTAAAGTCAACAGAAGGTGAAAATTTCATAATTTCTAATATTCTTTATCTTCCTAAAATGAAGAAGAATTTGCTCTGTATATTTACTTTCTTGTTAGATGGTTTTAAAGTTGTTTTTAAGAAAGATTCATGTCAGATCCTCTCACCTAATGAGGAGCATTGTCTACTTCAAGGTGAAAACAAAAGTAGCATGTTTGTGTTATCCAAAATTAGGCATGCTAATGTTGCTAAGTCTTCTATACCTAAGGAGAACATAAAGTTATGGCATGCTAGATTTGGTCATATCAATTATAGAGCTCTCTAGCACATCAAAGATCAAGGTATGACGAAGACTTTGCCTACTTTTGCTTTACTAGATGATGCATAATCATATGAAGGATGCCTTCAAGGAAAGATGCACAAACTTCCTTTAAGCATGGATACATTATGGCCACAAGGAAGTTGCAGATTACATGCAAATGTGGATGGTCCTATGAGAACCGATTTCATTCAAGGTTTCAGGTATTTGGTTACTTTTATTGATTATTTCTCAAGAAATTCATGGATTTATGGTCTTAAAGTAAAGTCAGAAGTCTTTCCTATTTTCAAGAAGTTCTCAACTATGGTTGAAAATGAAAGTCCGACAAAAATTCAGATTTTGAGAAGTGATAGAGGAGGAAAGTACATGTCAATAAACTTCAAGTCTTTTCTTGAAGACAAAGGTATCTCTCATCAACTCACTATTGCTTACACTCCACAACAAAATGGTGTTGTAGAGAGAAAGAATAGGATACTTGTTGAGATGTGTAGTATGATGTCCACCAAAAAGCTTTCTCATAAGTTTTGGTTTGATGCAGTACATACAACTGTTCACATTTTGAATAGGTCTTCCACAAAAGCTTTAAAGGTTATAACACCTTATGAAGCTTATTTTGAAAAAAAAAAAAAAAACCCAATGTGAGTTACTTTAAAGTTTTTGGTTGCCTAGCTTATGTTCACATTGAGAAGAAGGATCGTGGTAAGCTTGATTTAAAAGCTATTAAAGCTGTCTTTATTGGTTATGCAATTGAGAGCAAAGAATACAGATTCTATGTTCTGGAAACATTGATATCCGACTCTCATGCAATGCATATATTGCAGAAGGTTAGATTTATGATAAGAAGGCAAAGATTCCAAATTTCATAAAAGAAGATGATTTTGCATTTTTTAAAAGCAATTTCGATTCTTATATTCAAGCATACAACGGGAGTGTGGAACATTCTGAAACCCTAAAAGATGCAATTTGTAAAGGTGAAGAGAGAGTTCCATTATCTACATCAATACCTAGTCTATCGTCAATACCTCTTGATGTTCCAATTTATGAAGTTGGAGAAGGTTCCAGAGTTCCAAGAGAAAGAGATACTGAAGAACCATAAGAGATTTTACCACTTTTCAAGAATACGCTAAGGTGGTTATATCAAACTTGGAAGGACAACGGTATAGAGAACTTCACAAGACGAACTTGAAGTGAGACAAGGAGAGAACAAGCAGGTCAGGTAAATTACGCAGAACGTTTTGAGGTTCGTAACATTTTAGCACTAACTTCAGTTCAGAATGAATGAGCTAATGTTAAAGATGCACTACAAAGTTATGTATGGAAGAAAGCTATGCAAGAAGTGATTGATTCTATTCATAAGAATCAAACTTGGAAGCTTTGTGAGTTACCAATAGGTAAAAAGGCAATTGGTGTTAAGTGGATCTTGAAAAGCAAAAGATAAGCAGATGGTACCGTTGACATGTATAAAGAAAGATTAGTTGTCAAATGTTATGCACGAAAGAAAGGTATTGACTATGATGACACTTTTGCACCTACTTCTAGAATGACAGTAGTCAGAATGATACTTTCTCTTGTTGCATTCCTTGATCGGAATATATACCAATTAGATATCAAAATTACATTTTTAATGGTGATCTTGATGAAGAGATCTACATTCAGCAACTAGAAGGTTTTGAAGAAATAGGTAAAGAGGATTTAGTATGCAAACTTATTAAAGCTTTGTATGGATTAAAGCAAGCACCAAGAGCTTGGTATGAGAAGATACATCTTTATCTTCTATCTATTGATTTTGAAAACTGAGATGACGCTTCTACTTTTTATATTGATGATATGATCATGATAGGTCCCAAGGATTAAGACCTTTTGTATTTTAAAGCATAACCTAAGCATACATTTTATGAGAATGATTTAGGTATTTCACATTATTATCTTTGGATTGAGTTCAAGTACATGAACGAATATATCTACATGACACAAGAAAAATACATTGAGAAATGCTTGAAAAGGTTTGAGATGACATATTCCAAGCCTATGCAAACACCTATGGATGTTAATGTGTCATTATTGATAGAAGAAGATTTAGGCTCTTTTGATGCAGTGTAGATGAAATTATTTTAACAGGTTACGATGCTAAAGGTATGGTAAAAATAAAACATCAAATGAAGGACGAATTCAAGATGCGTGATTCAAAGCTAACATATGTCTTGAGAATGGAATCTACCTTAGAGAAAGTACACCGAAGACATGCTTACAAAGCTCAAAGTGGAAGATGCTAAGATTATCATGCAATGACAGAAAATATTGAGGTCCAATCAAGTAGTTGATTTCTTGATTTATTTATATAATACACGTCTTGACATTGAGTTTGCAGTTTCTTAAGTGTCCATGTTCATGCATAATCTGCTCAAGATTCATTGGGATGCAGTTAAGAGAATTTTCAGATGTTTAAAGGGAACTTCCAGTTATGCTATGGTCCTTTCGAGATCGCCACATTTTCACGTTTTTCAGATTCTAATTGGGCAGTTCATAAAGACTTAAGAAGAAGCACGTGGCTATTATTTTTTTCTAGGCGATTATCTTATCTCTTGGTTATCAAAGAAACAGTCTACAATTGCTACATCTTTCAATCATAGTACAAGAAGAGGTTTAAAAACGAGAATCAAATGGAGGTTCAAATTGTTTGAATCGTAGAGGTTTATAAAATCCAAAATAAAAATCGGGGTTTTTATTCACTGTGAGAGATAATATTTTGAAACATAAATCAATGATTAAGTCAATGAGTCATATATAATACAACTGCCAGCAATGTCAATGATCAGTGATCATACAAAACAAACTTGTTGATATTAAAAAGTAAACAAGCATCAAAATATAATATCCATCATCCATGTTAGTGTCGAAGATCCAAGACTTGGTGAATTCTAAAGACTAATAGGACTCTCCAATGTGAAATGTAAACTCATCATCTATGGTATCATCATTTGCATCAAATGTGCTAACCCATGATGATGTACTATTGGGCTCTGAATGACCAGACTGTGTTGCAAGCATGACAATATCTCCTCCCAAATCACCAAATCAGCCTTAAAATCAGCAATATAGACAAAAATGATCAAAAGCACATCATTTGCACGCTTAACATATAGGGTGCTCTCAGTTGGACTGTTCTCAAAACCATGTGCAACCAAGTAGGCATGTATCTTTTCATACCAAACATGTTGTGCTTGCTTCAAACCATATAATGCCTTTTTCAACCTGCACACTTCGTGTTTGAAATCAATCTACATATGGTCCATTTTTAGGAAATCCAACTTAGGACTTAGCCATTTTTTTGTACATTTTAGGTAAAACTTTTTTAGGCTAGATAGATAGAGCTTCATGAGAGCTATCTAGTGATATGCTCCATTCTATCATCAGAGGTCAGAGTTAGGAGAAAACTCAAACCCTAATTCTTGCCCTAAAATGATGGATGCATATTTTTGAGGTTCTTGATGTACAAAACACAAAAGAAAGATAGGTTATAATTTTAGGGATGGCAAAAGCACAAAATTGGGGCGATCAAATAATAAAGCAAGCTTAAAATAGCAATAGGCTTTTTAATCCTTGCGAAAAACAAAAATTTGCGATTAAAGAAAAAACAATAGCAACTTTTTGGAGAGCGATCAGCTTTTTTGGTAAAAGCTTTCGCTAGGCTTTATTTTTGAGGCACAAACCTATATAAGAGACATGTTGGGTTCACTTTTGGACCATTCAAGCAAGAGTTGATGCTGATAGAGTGTCCTTTTGGAGTTCTGAAGCTTTGGAGAGTAAGGAAAGGTGAAGTGGGGATTATTCTCTTGGAGAAAGGAGTCTTCTACAAGTTTGGGGCAGCTATCTTTTGTGAGTTAATCCTATATTCTGTTTTAGGGTTTTGAACCCTTATTTCAGAATTAGGGTTTGCTGATTTTCAGATTTGTTGCACTTTCTTGAGAGGTTAGGTTCACTTCGTTGCTCATTCCCTTCACACATACTCAGATTATAACAGCATAATCTGAATTCTGTATATCATCATCTTCTTGTCTATTCTTCCATCTAGTGAGTGCACCATCATATGGTTGAGTAGTACTCCAATTTTGTAATTTGGCCATCTACATTAGTGAGTAAGCAATTTTCTTACGTTACTTACTCTTGTCTCAAAGTTTCTTTCCATCTCTCACTTATCATCTTGTATAATTAATTGTGTATGCTCAAAGGTTGTTAGTATTGGAAGATCCTGGGGCCCCAAATTCCAACACTTGGTATCAGAGCATAATTGACATACACACTTAGTTAAGATGAGTGAGTATAGAATTGAGATTGAGGACAAGTTGGATGGATCGTCTAATTATCCTATGTGGAGTTTCATGATGATGAATTTGTTAGTGACAAAGGATTTATGGAGTATCATCAATGGATCCTTAACAAGACCAAGACGAGAAGGCGAAGAAGAGGATACAACAACTTCAAGAGGAATGGGTGTTGCAATCACAACTCATCAAGAACCAACTGAAGAAGAGGTAACCACTTCTACATCCAGAGTCACAAGTAGATCCTTTCCTAGAGTTCCTCCTACTGAAGAACAAGCAAGATGGGATACTAGAGATGCTTTAGCTCTCTCATTCATAGCAATGAGTGTTAAAAAGCATATTCTACCACAAATCAGATCTTGCAGAAGTTCTAGACAAGCTTGATTAAAGCTTGAGAATCTTTTTCAGAGCAGAAATCTTGCTAGGAAAGCTCACTTGAGGAGACAACTAGCAAACACAAGGATGAAGGTTGGTGAGTCAATTCAAACGCACATTACAAAACTCATTGACTTGAGAGATCAACTTCTAAATGTAGGAGTTGAGATATCTGATGAAGAAATCGTAAATACGTTGATTAATTCACTTCCTATCTCATATCGTTCTTTTATAACCACTCTTACTCTTACAACAAGAGATAGAGAGATTACATTTGAAGAGTTAGAATTCTTACTACCACAAGATGAAGATCAGTTGAAGGGAATGGAAGAGAATGAAGAAGCACATTTGTCTTCATTAAAGGGTAAAAAGAAGAAGAAGGATAAGAAGGAAAATCAATCCAAGAAGGAAAGTAAGTCCTCTTTACCTTCTACTTCAGATTCTGTTTCTACTATAACTAAAGAGAAGTCTTCTAAGAAGAAGAAAGCATTATGTCACTATTGCAAGAAACCTGGACATTTCATAGCAGTTCGTCACAAAAGGATTTAAGCAGAAAAGAAAAAGGCATCAGGTAATGTTGCAGAAGATGATAAAAAAGGGAAACCTCAAGGTGATTCTTATGCCTGTATCGTCATTGAGGAAGTATCAAGAAGCTTTACAAGTTCTTTCAGTAGATCCTTGGATATTTGATTCAGGTGCTACAAAGCATATGACAAGATGCAGAGAAGTATTTTCTTCTCTTTCCTATTCTTCAGGTAGAAGAGTTACTATGGTAGATGGCAATGATTTGGATGTTGTAGGAATAGGTACAATAATCCTAAAGTCAAGAGAAGGTGGTAATTTTCAGATTTCAGATGTTTTTTATGTACCTAATATCAAGAAGAATCTACTATCTATATCTGCATTTTTAGGAGATGGTTACAAAGTTGTATTTGAAAGAGATCTTTGTAAGATTTTGTCACACAAAGAAGAGAAGTGTATTTTGCAAGGTGAACATAAAGGAGATATTTTTATTTTGTCAAAAATCAGTCAAGCATATGCTGTCAAATCTTCGTCACAGGTGGAAGATATGAAGTTATGGCATGAAAGATTTGGACATATCAGTTTTAGAGCTCTCAAGAGTATCAAAGATAGAGGTATGGTTGAGAGTTTACCCTCATTCGAGCTACGAGATGATTCACATATATGTGAAGTATGTCTTGAAGGTAAAATTCAAGAAGCATGGACGTATTACAACTACTAGGAAATTGCAGATTATACATTCAGATGTGAATGGACCTATGAGAGTAGACTCTATTCAAGGTTTTAGGTATTTTGTTCTTTATGTTGATGATTTATTCATGGATCTATGGTCTTAACTTGAAGTCAAAAGTTTTTTCTACATTCAAGAAATTTGTAGCTATGGTTGAAAATGAAAGTCAGTCAACTATCCAGATTCTCAGAAGTGATAGAGGTAGAGAATACTTGTCAAATGAGTTTCATACATTTCTTGAAGAAAAAGGTATTACTCGACACCTTACTATTCCTTATACTCCTCAACAGAATGGTGTTGCAGAAAGGAAGAATAGAGTACTTGTTGAGATGATGCAGAGCATGATGGCGTCCAAGAAGCTTTCACCAAAATTCTGGTTTGATGCATTACATACAACTAATCACATTTTGAATAGATCTTCTACAAAAGCTTTAAAGGTAATCACACCTTATGAAGCATATTATGGTAGAAAACCTAATGTGAGCTATTTCAGAGTGTTTGGATCACTATCTTATGTACATGTTGAGAAAAAGGATCGTGGCAAACTAGATGTAAAGGCAAGGAAAGCTCTTTTTATTGGATATTGTTGAAACTAAAGGTTACAGGTTTCATGTTCGAGAGACAGGTGAAGTTATCCTTTCATGCAATGCATATATTGCTGAAAATAAGATATATGATAAAGAAGCAGAAATCCCAGAGTTCATTAGTGAAAATGACTATGGATTTTTTAGACGGAATTTGGATGTACATGTTCAAGCATATGAGGAGGGAGTAAAGATTCCTAGGATTAAAGAAAGAGGAATTTCACAACCTTCTACAGAATCAGTTCCACGTGAGACTTTAGTTCCAGAAATGGAAGAAAGTACAAGAGTTCCAGAAAGTCCTAGTACCTCAGAGGGACAAGTTTCAGAACCAGTGGAGACGGAAGAGTCAGAAAGAGTATCACCACTATTTAAGGATACACCTACTTGGTTATATCAGACATGGAAACATAGTGTAAAGACTTTTACAGGAAGAACAAGGAGTCAAACTATACAACAATAACAAAAAGCCCATGTAAGTTTTGCTGAAGACTTTGAGATTCATGATATTTTAGCACTCACAATAGTTGAAGATCAACCTGCATGTGTTAAAGATGCACTTAACATTCCTATTTGGAGAAAAGCTATGCAAGAAGAGATTGATTCTATTCATAAGAATGAAACTTGGCAGCTATGTGAGTTACGAGAGGGAAAGAAAGCTATAGGTGTAAAGTGGATCTTCAAAATCAATCGGAAAGAAGATCGTACTATTGATAGGTATAAAGCCAGATTAGTTATCAAAGATATCACAACAAAAAGGTATTGATTATGATGAGACATTTGCTCCTACGTCTAGGATCACAGTAATTAGGTCAATACTTGCTTTAGCAGCATATTTTGGTTGGAATGTATATCAACTTGACATGAAGATTGCTTTTCTAAACGGCGATTCACATGAAGATGTATATGTTCAGCAGCCAAAAGGTTTTGAAGAAACAGGTAAAGAACACTTATTGTGTAAGCTTATAAAAGCTTTGTATGAATTAAAACAGGCACCTAGAGCATGGTATGAAAAGATACACACATATCTTGTATCCATTGGTTTCCATAACTCAGATGCAGCTCCAACTCTTTATGTCAAAGCTGAAACAAGTTTGATGATTATAGCAATCATTTATGTGGATGATATTATAGTCACAGGTCCCATAGATGAAGATTTGCAAATGTTCAGAGAACAGTTGAAGTAGACATTTGATCTAAATGACTTAGGAATTTTGCATTATGATCTTGGGATTCAGTTTCTGTCTAAGGATGAGTGTATCTATATGACACAACAGAAGTACATTGAGACACTATTAGAAAGGTTTAAGATGATTGAAGCTAAACCTATGCAAACACCTATGGATCAGAACGTGTCTTTACAAATAGTAGCAGATGAAGAGTCATTTGATGCTACTTTATATTCTCAAGCTGTTAGGTGCTTGATATATCTTTGTAATACACGTCCAAATATATACAGTTTGCAGTTTCTCAAGTATCAAGGTTCATGCACAATCTGACAAAGGTACATTGGAAAGCAGTAAAGCGGATCTTCAGATATTTGAAGGGAACTTCAAATTATGCTATGGTATTCTCGAAATCTACACATTTGTTACTAAAAGGATTTTCAGATTCTGATTGGGCAGGTGATAGAGACACTAGAAGAAGTACTAGTGGATTTTGTTTTTTTCTTGGAGATTATTTTATCTCATGGCTTTCGAAAAGACAACCTACTATTGAAGCCTCATCGTGTGAAGCTAAATATCATTGAGCATTTACAGCTACTTTGGAGTCACGTTCGTTGCAGAAGATTTTCAGTTATCTAGATGTAAGAGTACATGAACCCATTCAGATATTTTCAGATAGCCAGAGTGCAATAGTTATAGCAAAGAATCCAATGCATCATGCAAGGAAAAAACATATAGAGGTTCATTACCACTATATTGGAGAACATATAGCAAAGAAGCACATTGAGCTGGTTTATGTTCCTTGTAGTGAGAATGTTGCAGATATATTTACCAAAGCATTGGCTAGAGATAGTCATGAGAAGATGTACAGATTACTAAAGCTTGTACCAATATGATATTGAAGGAGGGATTGTTGGAAATCAATGTACATATGGTCCATTTGCAGCAAATCCAACTTAGGACTTAGCCATTTTTTTTTTACATTTTAGGTAAAACTTTTTTAGGATAGATAGATAGAGCTTCATGAGAGCTATCTAGTGATATGGTTCATTCTATTATCACAGGTCAGAGTTAGGAGAAAACTCAAACCCTAATTCCTGCCCTAAAATGATGGATGCATATTTTTGAGGTTCTTGATGTACAAAACACAAAAAAAGCTAGATTATAATTTTAGGGATGGCAAAAGCACAAAATTGGGGCAATCAAATAATAAAGCAAGCTTAAAATAGCGATAGGCTTTTTAATCCTTGCGAAAAGCGAAAGTTTGCAATAAAAAAAAAAAACGATAGCAGCTTTTTGGAGATTATTCTCTTGGAGCAAGGAGTCTTCTAAAAGTTTGGGGCAGCTATCTTTTGTGAGTTAATCCTATATTCTGTTTTAGGGTTTTTGAACCCTAATTTCAGAATTAATGTTCGCTGATTTTCAGATTTGTTGCACTTTCTTGAGAGGTTAGGTTCACTTCGTTGCTCATTTGCTTCACACATACTCAGATTATAACAGCATAATCTGAATTCTGTATATCATCATCTTCTTGTCTATTCTTCCATCTAGTGAGTGCACCATCATTTATGATATGGTTGAGTAGTACTCCCATTTTGTAATTTGACCATCTACATTAGTGAGTAAGCAATTGGCTTACCTTACTAACTCTTGTCTCAAAGTTTCTTTCTATCTCTCACTTATCATCTTGTATAATTAAGTGTGTATGCTCAAAGGTTGTTAGTATTGGAAGATCCTGGGGCCCAAAATTCCAACACTTTGTTCTCATGCCCCTTTTAAACAAAACCATAGGGTTGAAGCGTGAAAAACATACACTTCTTCATGTAAGTCACCATTCGGCAATGCAGTTTTAATGTCCAACTATTGTACATT
Source organism: Ceratopteris richardii (assembly GCA_020310875.1). Lineage (NCBI taxonomy): Eukaryota > Viridiplantae > Streptophyta > Polypodiopsida > Polypodiales > Pteridaceae > Ceratopteris > Ceratopteris richardii. The sequence continues at coordinate 59,911,820 of CM035443.1, forward strand.
CCAATCATGATAAACTTCAAGTGCACA
>CM035443.1:59924346-59996846 GCA_020310875.1 Ceratopteris richardii
CATCTATGCCATATGGGCCATGGCTGTATCTTTTTGGTTTTATTCATGATATGTACTCTTTTTGATATATAGTAGCAATCAAGATGATATGATGATACATGTCTTTGTCAGTGCTCATTGTGTATCTAGTGTGTCTGCAACACATCACATATTTTCATATATTTCACTTTGAAAGACTTATTTTTACTATTTTCTTGTTTATTTGTGCTCTTATAAGCTAACAAAATCCTTATGAATGGTTTTTATTAAAAATTAACCTTAAAATCAACATATTTTGAATGCCGTCTTGGATTGGCGTCGTCGGGACAGTATAAGTCCGCTCCCCGATCTCAGGACGTTACTATCCCCAAGACACGTCACCGTCCCCTGGTGACTATGATGTATGTGTGTGTGTGTGTGTGTGTGTTGAGGGGGGGTGAATGCATGTGTGGCGTGCACACATGGAATGCTTGCACATTTTGTACCATCTATTTTCATGTGCAAATCCAGACATTGATAAGGGGGTATTAGCATAGTGCTTTTCTAATTATGCACAGTGTTTTAGGTATATTGCCCTCGGTACAGTCTTACCAAGTAGCCGGCACCTTGATTATTTTCATTAGAAAGTATGATGTTTACCAAGAAGGCATTGAAACAAGTAACTCACTTTTCGGAGGTAAGGCATGTGTTTGTCTTACCTCATTAATCCTTCAAATCAAATTTCATTTTAAGTTTTTAGATTTGACAAAATTCAAGTTTTAATGATGCTAGTAAATATCTATTCCATTGAATTAGGAATCATTTCAAGCAAAATTCTTTCAAAGAAATCAGATTTTTCTGTTTTAAAGGGTTTCCTGTTTGTTATGCAGCCTTGTTATTCAAGTTTTAATGATGCTAGTAAATATCTATTCCATTGAATTAGGAATCATTTCACGCAAAATTCTTTCAAAGAAATCAGATTTTTCTGTTTTAAAGGGTTTCCTGTTTGTTATGCAGCCTTGTTCATGTTCTGATACATTATAGACATGGTTGATTTTTTGCAGGGTCGTTTTGAGATTCTTTCTCTATCAGGGTCTTTTCTTTTGACAGAAAGCGCAGGGACACGTAGCAGAACAGGAGGGTTAAGTGTGTCCTTGGCAGGGCCAGATGGAAGGGTTATAGGAGGGGGAGTTGCTGGGCTTTTAATGGCTGCAAGCCCAGTCCAGGTAAATGATTGAAGTTTGTCCTGCCCTTGTAAATAGAGTACTTAGGCATATCTGATTTTGGAAGTGCTGATTGATGATTCAGGTGGTAGTTGGGACTTTTTTCACTGAAATTCGAAAACCTTCAGGAAGCACCGAAGAAGCTAAGCTGCCTGGTTCAGTACCAGTTCATACACATGCCCCTGCCATGCCAGTAATGCAGCAATCTCGCATTGATGCTGCTGAACCGGTGCAGAATCCCACTATGGGCACACCTGGAGGCCAGGAGGTTCAACCTCGAATTTTCCAGGGTGTTCCTCTTCAGGCAATTGACTGCTTTGGAAATCAGTTTGGAAGTGATCCAAAAGGTGATACAGATCCAGAGTCAACTTCACCCAGTCAACCGTAACTTTGAAGTCTTCCTATTTAATAGGGGTTACATTGTTGAGGTGCTTCATTTTTTTTTGAAAGGGATGCCATGGATGAAACAGATGTTGGTAGGATCGCCTGGACATTTTGACACAAACATGCCTGGGAATGTCTTGAGGTGATGGATACATAGGGCATGAAGGCATTGGCAATAATAGACAATGAGATGTTTTGAGGCAGTGGTATTCTCGTTGTATGCAGATTGTTTTAGTGAGACCTTTATCCAGAGCTTGAGGAAGTTTGTAGAGTGTTCAGAACTCAGTAGAAGTAGTGTTATCTAACCTTTGTAAGCACTAACAACTGATAATGCATGTCTCAGTTATCTGGCTGTGCAGGATGCTGACCCCAAAAGATGTCTTACGGCATCCATCAAGGGAGCTTGTACTTGCTCTCTCATTTTCTTCTAAGTTTCTGTGGGTTTGATTGATTACATTGCTGCAATGCAGATTGAAAATCAAAGTTTATAATAGGGTTTTGGATCTTTTATTCCCAGAACTTAAATCTGTGGAATAGCAGCTACATGCCTGTTCGCATGCATGACATTCTTTTCCTTTAGATGAATTGATTGTTGTCAACAGATTAAAAATGTTGGAGCAAGATGTGTCTGCACTGTGCTCCAAGATCACTATAACACAGTATAGTGTTTTACCACAGAATTTTCAATTTAATGCAATAGGAGTTCAGCTATCTGAAGAGGCCCAATTTATTTTGTTCTTTGTCTTTGTGATTTGGAAGTCGAATGAAATTTTAGAGTTGACATTGAAAAAAAAAAAACTGCTGAGTGGGCTTCACGCCAATGTTCTTATCAGGTGGTGGTGTTTGTTTTTATTGGCAGATAGGGAACTAATCTACATACTACTGATTTCTGAGTTGCTGAATGCTTCTGATCATGCCGTAAATAATTTATTTGGGAAAGGTGCAACCTACCTATTCAATCAAAAGTGTGAAGCAATACTCTTCCTTGAATTCTGAAACATCCCAATTGAGAGCTCTGGCAACTTCATTATAAAATTAATCAGTTCTTTATTTACAACATTGTTTGTGGATCATTTTGTTTTTTTTTTTTTAGTGCATGCAGTGTGATCCATGATTTTTCTGATTCTGAGGTACCTGAATCTAGAGGTGGTCAGTTAGCTCTTTTCTCATGTCTTTTCTCGTGTTATGGTGGGAGCAATGACAAGACAGGATTATCGATGAGCAACCACATCAATTTACAATGCATGTAGTAATATTTATATCCCCCCCCTTTTTCCCCTTTTCCTTACTTCCCCCTTTTGATTCTGAGGCTTCTGAATGTCAAAGTCTTTGGTCAGTTTTCTCTTTTATCTTTTAAGTATATCAATAAGGCAGTGTTACAAAACCACCTCGGCTTTAGTTGGGGCTTTGAGCTATGATGGGACAATGAAATGACAGGATTATTGATGATCAACTAAACCACCCCCCCCCCCCCCCCAAAAAAAAAAAAAAAAAAAAAAAAAAAAAAACCCACCCCCCATCCACACACACAGGTCATCCCATCAGCAAAAAGGGAAGCTAGTTGTATTTATTATGTGGTCTGATCTAAATTCCATAGAAGCACCACAGCATTAATGTGCAGTGGACTGGTTACTTGTTGAACTAAGAAGCAGAAACAATGGGGATGGTGTAGTCCTATTATCTGGAAAGAGAAGTCAGCTTTTTACCATTCAAGAAGTAGCATTCTCTTTCTCATGGCGAAGACACATTGGATACACACGGATTTGGAATGCCCGATTGTCTTATACATAGCAGGTTGGTTAAAGAATGTATATTGGGACTTAAATGGGGATAAGTTGTAAGGAATTGTATGAACTCATGGAACATTTTACTGTGACAATGACTTATTTGGTATATAAGTCTGTGCCATGTTGGAGTGAGGAAAGGCAAAGGCATTGCAACATAGTCGCTTTGAGCATTTAAGGGCAACATGTGCACCATTGAGAATGCCCAATTGGGCATGTCTGTTATTATGGAGGAAATCGAAAGATATTGATGGAAATAGCCATTACGTTGATGACCGTTGGAATCTATACATGTGCTTATGTGTATCTAAAATATGTAAACCAAACAGTAGAATGATTGAGATCAAGATTTATGGATTCCCTCCGAATATTCAGAAATTTATGTAATAACAGTGAATGAGTTGCAATGTATCTAGTAATTTAACCTTTTCATCGGCAAGCTACACTGTTGGGCGCCCAAATCTGGCAGGCCACAAGTGGCATCGGAGTGCCGTGGGTGGACGTGTTTTTGACACTTCAACTTGCTGAATCGATAAATGTGTTTGCACAACTCTACACGGGGCTACACGACTGTCTCAAGCTATCCATTCCATTTCATGCGATGTAGAAGCTAATGGATGTGAAGAAAGCTGGTGGAAAACAAATCCGAATCGTATTAATTTGTGCACTATACAGACCAGGTCTATGTAAGATATGTCCCATGCAGTACAATCAACGTGTTCAATAAAGATTGAATATACCTCTTGAAATGATTAGTTCCTGAAATCTGAAAACAAATTGTTGGAGAAAAGATTATGCTAACAAAAAATGTGCAAGTTTTCTCGTTGTTGCCCTATTAATGAAAGTGATCTAGGAATAATTATAAATGCTACAAATCAAGTGACCAGCTATTTTTCTATCGTAAATAATGAGTGCCACAAATCAATTCACAGCAAGCTGTTTTGTAATTGGCTTTTATAGTGTTAAGGATCAGAGCTCATTTGAACTCAGCAGCACATCACATACTCGAACTAAACCTTCTTGGAATCAGCAGTTATACACTTCGAAAAATTGTTTTCAGCAACTTGACCAAGATGTAATGCACGTGATTGTGTTTTTTGCATAGTGAATAAACTAGGTTAGAAAAAGCTAGGTTAGTGGGACATTGAATTGCGGTGGTACCATAATTCACTGCAATTGGGACCCATGTGGAACAGAGTGTCCAAAGCTCTTGTCGTGTTAGATAATGTTTGTTGGAACGCCTCCACTTGTTTCTGATATCACTAGTATTTTTTTGGTTTGGTTGTACTATTTATGAGCAAGACATGGAAAACTACAGGGAGGGAAGCTCATCATCCATGTCAGACGAGCAATTTACTTCCAATCTAGTTGGAATTTTACTTCAGAATTTATCTTCAAATCTAGTAGCCTTGTAGAGCAGTTTAGCGTGAAGAGCAGTTTGTGTAGGAATACGATGATTCTCTTGAAGCCTTTTTTCCGAGCTCGATAAGACTTTGTAGTTGGCGCCCAGGATGAAGTGGGCATTGATGCATAGATGTTAGGTGCTACATATGTGCGTTGCGTTTATGGAATGATCCAACACTTGTGAAACCTCTAAACAAGTAGATTGCAAGTCCTTGGTGATTGTTTTTGATATTTTGAATTTCTTTTGATGTCCCTCAAAAGAGAAAATAAATTACATGTCGAAATGAAAATAAAAATTTTGTAGAATTAAGGTGTGTATGAGTGATATGTGATCCCAAAAATTAAAATAACAGTCGGATTGGAAAAGAAAAATAAGATGGGTCAGATTGGTGAGTTGTGCATGTAGTGGGAAAATATAAAAATATGTGAGTAGTCATAGATGGACGAGTTGGTGGAGTGCATAAGTTTTAGAACAAGTATGTCTAATGCATGACATTGTAGGGTTGTCGTATGAATGCGAATTTCAATGCATTATTGACAACCATGCAAAAGATGTGGTTCTTGAGTGATCTTCTCAAGGGTGATCAAACGATGAGGATGTGTAAGCTAGAAGGAATGGAAATGGGTACTTTTTTCTGGTTCAATGAGGCACATTATACAACATTAGGAAATATTGCATTGGAGGGATGACTCCCCTCTCCGTGTTGGTTGTAATGAGTTGGATGTCAAAGACCATGAGAAAAAAAGTTTTGAGGAGCTTGTATTGATGAACAGAGTTGTAATGTGCATCGGTGGGAGTTGCATTTCTTGATGTTCTCTAATAATAGTGATGAATTAAGCCGAAGTTATGAGGTTAGGAGGATTGTAAACTTACCAAATACATGTTGAAGCGGATTGCTTGATTGATCAAGGCATGGACCTTTAAGAGGACACAACCTGTAAATCAAATATTCAATGAAAATCAATGTAATTTCTCTTCCTTAATTGGCTTAGTTGTTTTTTAAGTAGCACATATCATTTGAAGAGGACAATCATAAACTTCACTTATCATTATGTGTTTGAATTAGCTAAGATGTCCATATGTATAGCATTATGTCACTTTATGATTATCTTTCCTAGTAGAACACTGATAGATGGGTGTATTTATGAGTGAGGTTCATCTAAAAGAAAATGTGAGCAAAAAAATGAAGTATATAGCTGATTGGAATCCTCAAGGTATAAATGTTCACTCTTGTGCATGGGAGATTACAACAAGTGTCTTATGCAAGGCCTGGTAAGTGGCTATATATTAGATAGATACTTGAGGTGGAATTCATTTGTTTATGGTGCACAAGACAAGATTGTGCAAGAATGACTTGGCTACTGTACAAAGAGGATATTTTTGCATTGATATATCATCTCTTTATGTGTGGTTTTTTGTATCATTCAACTTGGAGCTTTGGATGGCCATTATTAGTGATGAACAATGAAAATTTAAAAAAAAATGTACATATATACAAAAGTATAGGCGTTCTATCAAAAAATTTGCATGGACTACAAGAACCTGAGGTGTGCATTGATCAATAAGATTTGAAAAGTAATATGTTTGACTATTGTGCATGTTGCTAAGCAAGGACATGTGAAGAAGCAAGTAAGGGATTTGGAAATAGGAATAAATGCACATAGTATGGGTTTTGGTCTTCTTTGGGTTTGGTTAAGGTTGTTTGGGTCCTCACTTTTGTACGAATTTGGGCTTTTGTTGTTGTGGTTGCATTTTTTGAGATTTGTGAGAGAGACTTTGTGTGTATGACCTTGGATTTGTAGGCTCCACTTTGATTGTTATAGGTTGATCCTTAAGGGTAGATTTTGGAGCCTACGCTTTAATGGAAGAATTTTGATTGAGTTAGTCTAGGAATCCAAATGTGTTTCATTATATATCTTGGCTTTTTGTGTGGTGGTTTGTATGCTTAAAGTGGCACTTTATGTGAGGCTCTTTTCTTCTTGTTGAGATGAGAAAAATCCTTGGATGATGTTACCTATTTCTTGGACACCCACATGTGTGGTTGAGAAGCTTGAAAAATCACAAGAGACTTATGTTACCAAATTTTCTTTTCCACCTGGGTGTTTGGATTCCTTTGTTTTCTTAATGGTGGTGGTACTTGCCTAGGTTTGTATGTACTATTTTGACGATTGATAGGTGGCCCTTTCAATGTTTGTTTCAAAACAAAAGAAGAGTAACAAAAATTCAGAGTTTGTTTGGGTATCAAGCCATTGACTGAGGAGGAAGTGACAAAAGGTAATAATATGTTTTCCCTTCCCACTTGAGGAGAGATTTCCCATTGGCTAGATTTAAGTGGATTGAATGATCAAATAGATAGTCTTGTTCAAAGATGGCATGTTCTTTCAATGCATCATCCTCAATGAATAAAACTTTTACTTGTAATTTGTCCTTTCCCATATACATGGGAAGTGTAACTTCATCACTACATGAGGTTTGTGTTGCAGTGTATTGTATTGGTTATGCTTTGACTAGTTTTATCTTGGCCCTTAGTGTGTGAACAAGGAGAAACATATGACCTTAGCTACAATATCCATGTGTATTAGAAATTTGACCATGTGCCAAAATGAGTGCCAATATGGGGTCTTCTATCTTTGATTGGCTTTGCACTTGGCATATAGTCATGGTGATGAATTGTGGTTCTATAAATGAATCCATTGGAATTGTGGTTATATTGCACTTGGCATATAGTCATGGTGATGAATTCTGGTTCTATAAATGAATCCATTGAAATTTCTGAGTGGAAATTAGATGCATGTATCATATACATGTTTTAGCAATGATATTTTCTCACATGTATGCTCCATAGATTCTCCTTGAGCCTATGTTGTGATACATTGTTCTTCTTGTTTTCGATTCATGGACACTTGTAATCATCTTAGTATATCTGCAGTGAGATGTTCTTGATAGAGCTTGATTTTACAACCACTAATATGGTTCAAGAAAATTGCACCTTCTAGTGTTTCTAATTGGAGGAAACTACCAGACAATATATAATGAATTACATAGGGTCCATGCCCTCACTTCTCTAGCCTCTTTATGTGCTTTTTCAACATGTAGATAAGCACAAGATCACCTTTTTGTAATTTTTTATCCTCTATATAGGCATAAAATAAAGTCCCTTTCTATGAGCATATATGCTCCTCTTGACCCTAAGGAATGTTTCTTGTAATGCATCGAGTTTATCTACCAAAGCATATAAATGACCATTCCACTCATAATACCTTTCTAATTTGAAAGTGGAAACAAGGAAGTCAATATGCAGAATTGCATGTTGTTAGTATACAAGATTGAAAGAACTAGCTCCCAATGTGGTCTTGCATGCAACTGGATAAGACCAAGCTATGTGATGCAATTGCTCATCCCATTCTAAGAATCCCATAGTAACAAGTTTTATCAGTCTTTGCATATTACTTTGTTGGATCTCTCCACTTGATTGTTGGCCTATGGATGATATGGAGTTGATTCTTTTGTGGACAATAAACACTTATTTGGGTAGAGCCTCTATTACTTTGTTTATCCTTTGATCGCAAAGTATTGTGAAGGGGAGGCTGAATCTTGTAAATAGTTGCTCAAATAAAAATTTATGGAGTTACTTGAGCACCGATCTTCGTTGTAGCATGTGGCTCTACACATTCGATGAAATGATTTTTCGTTACCAGTATGTACGTAGTGTGAGATCCTTTGGTAGCTAGGCTAATAGGACCAATAAAGTCGATCCCCCATTTTGCAAATGCACGACCTTCCATCATTGGCTTGAGAGGTATTTGATCTATATTGAATTGGTATTTTGCTCTTTGGCATGTAAAAAACTTTTGTATAATTTTTTGTGCCTCCATACATAAGGCGGGAAACCATAAAATAGAAAAATTTATATTTGTACTATCCTATTTGTAGAGAAATGTGTGCTTGCCACGCTCAAGTGCGCAACTTCCAATAGTGGATATTCATCATTTTCATGTACACACTTTTACAATATATTACCAATTAGATCATAATCTCTGCTCTCTTATTGTACAACTCTCATCTTCAGTGTGGTTGTATCTAAAGGATAAGTGCCACATATCAAGTAAGGTAGTATGTTCTTGCTCCATGAGGGGCATATAAATACATAGTAAAGAGCAGCATGCTTAGTTGTAGGAATGACTTGGGAGGTGAAACAGACATTGCCATAGTCATGTACTATCCATTCCATGTTGGGCCAATATATATCACTTGATTGCACATTCTAAAAAGTCCTTTTTTTGGAAGGTTCATATCAAAATCATTCATGTGAGATTCAACTATTAATGTCAAATGTTTCTCTTCTAACATGCAATAGGAAAGTATCAATTGGCATCTTTGTGATATACGCAATCAATGTTAACTTGCAAGTTCTTTGCATGCATCACATCTTCTTTAGCAAACCACACATAAGGATGAACTAGTCCAAAAGATGAAACAAGTACTATTGACTTGACTCATGCTACCATTTCTATGTTGAACATGTGCATATCCGATGAGTCGTTATTAATTACTTCAATAGGGCTAGTACTTAGTATTCTTGAGAGGTGATTATCACATGCATGAGTACTACCTTTCTTAATTGCCACTTTGAAATCATATGTGATCTATAGAAGGAACCAACGTGCTAGCCTTCTGAGAACACAAGGCTTATTGACAAGATATACTTGGGCTTGATGATCTACAAAGATTTTAAATTTGTGATAATAAATAGTGTAGTTTTTTTTATTGCATAAACCATTCCTAGTTCTTCATCTTTCACGGTAGTAAGATTACTTTCAGTAGGGATGAGTTGTTTGCTTGCATATGCAATCAAGAAGTCCATGTTGCTCTCATAAGTAGGTTGTGCTAAGATGCAACCAATAGTGAAATTAGAAGCATCTACATGGATGTGGAATGGTTTATTCCAATCTTGAGCCTTTAAAATTGGTGTTGATATGATGCTTCATTTTAGCTCTTGAAAGGAGTTTTCACTCTCTTTTGTCTACTGAGAATCCTTTAAAAGCTCGTACATCAGATTAGCACTGATTGCATATATGTATGAACCTTCTATAATATATTAGATATCCCACATAGCTTTGCTATTGCTAAGAATTTTCTTCATTTATCAATATGTCATTCTTAAGGACTATGTGCACCATAATTTTACATTGAAATACCATGAAAAAATATTTTTGGGGATTTAAGCACACTTTTTATAATTGACATTTGTAAAAAATCTTCCTAAGGTCCAAATCACGTTCTTTACACTCATCTAATCCACACATGAGTTTTCAAGATATACCCCTAGGAATTTCTAAAAAAATACTTGAAGCTATGGCACATGAATGTTTGAAATGTAGTAGGAGCATAGGTAAGTCCTCTTGGGTATATGAGCATACTATTCACATTAAAAAACTTGAAGATGGTCATGATATGGTCGCTCTCATGTCTATAACTCTTGTGCCACTTTCAGAAATTTGGTAGCACCAGGTAAAAGGTTAATCACATGAATTGAATTCAACGATTCTTTTGCATAAAAGTCTTGTGAAATGTTTGCATGATGAGACATAGAAAGCACTCTATCTTGAGTAGTTATATTCATCCGCTTAGCTATGAGATTTTGTATTGGGGTATAAGTAGTTGTAAACTCTCTATGAACTCCCTATAGATTGAACGAAGAGTATGAATTGATGTGAGGTATACTCACCTCCATTATTTGAACATAAAGCCTTGATGCTTAGTGCCTTTTTCAATCTCAATTGAAGCAAGATGTTTTTTGAAAGTAGGGAATACATCATCCTTTGACTTCATAGGATATACCCACACTTTTCTAGAAGCATCATTTATGAAAGTGCAAAGTAAAGAGAACCACCTAATGAACTTGTAGGCATAGAACCACACATGTGTATAAACCAGATCTAAAGGCTGAATTGAAGAGCCAATGTGTGTTTTATGCACATTCCTAGTTTTCTTTCCATATTAACAATGCTCACAAAATGAAAAAAATAGAGAAAGATAACACAAGTAAGTAGCTAAAACAAGGATGGTATAATCGGTAAACTTTGCTCTCATTACTATATCCAACAAATATACATTTATTTTCCTTGACATCAAGCTTGTGCATTGTTGTGATGGCAAAGCATATGCCAAAAAATCAAATATGTGTGTATGAATAACCATTTCCTTCTACCCATTCCAAGCCTCATAAATTATAATCGATCAATGTTTTTATTAGAGAACATTCCAGTACATAGTTTGAACACATGAGCACTTCCATCCAAAACTTATCTTGAAGATGCTTTTTGTTAACTATACATCATGCTATTTCAGGAAGTGTTATATTCTTGTTCTCCCTACACAATTTTGTTAAGGTGTATATGGCATTGGAAATGCGTGAGCAATACCTCTTTTACAAAGAAAAACATTAAATTCATGTGATATGTATTTACTGCCATGATTTTTGCAAAGAGTCAAAAGCTTATTGCTGGCCGAACTTCCTCTATTTAAAAAAAAAACTTATTGCCACAAAAATATAAGATATTTAAATTAATAGAATACCTCATTCTTGCTTCATAGGATATACCCAAGTATGGCATGTTGCATCATCAATGAGGGTAACAAAGTATATGTGATTTCCAAAAGATGGTGTTTTGATTGGACCACATACATCACTATAAACAAGTTGTAATTTCATCTAGTATATGTAGCACCGTCTTTGGGAAAAAAATAATAATGTATTTTTCCAAGGATACAAACTTCAAATGCATGATTTTCAATGGATTCAAGTTTCAAAAAAACCAACAACCATATCCTTCTTTTGCAAGTAAAGCAAATGATTGAAGTTCAAATTCCGTAACTCTATGTCACTCATAAAAGAACTATGAGTAAGGAAGACAATTGAGGAAAATCTCTTATATGTATCGAAACAATACAAAACATTGCATTATGTCTTCAAATCATAATTACATTTCCATTGCCAAAATCATGATCCATACATTTACCATCAACAAAGTGTACATGAAGTCCAACACCAGCAATAATAGGATCAAAAATCATGTTTTCTTCATACATGATACAAACAATGCATTCTTGAGAGTAATAATACCTCCATTTTTCTCCAATAGGATAAGAAGCACTTTTTTCACATATCACATGTCCTCCCTTCGCTGCATCTTTTTAAGATACAAAAAATCTTTTGCATGAAATGATATGCTATGAAGCATCACTATAAAATAACCATTTGAATGAACCTCATTCACAAGCATATATGTAGAATGTGATTATGAATCATAATTGCATGTAACAACACATGAAAAAATTTCTTGAGCAACACCAGCATCATTATTCTTTGCATTGGATGTATTCTCAATGATAGACATGCCAAATTCTTTCTTCTTTTCATTATGCTTGGAAAGCTTTCTTCATTCATCAATAGTATGTCCAAGTTTTCAACAATACTTGCATATCTTCTTCTTTTTCATATCAGCATCAAGAGAGGAAGAAGTGGAAGAAGAAGATAAAGGATTTGGTTTTAATGAGCTCAAATTTGAACCTTACTTGCTTTTACCCTTTTGTCTAATAACAAATGCTTGCATTCCCTCAAAAAAACCAGTTATATTCACTCTTGATCTTCTTGCAAAAGAAGAGACACAACCTCAACAAAAGTATACATATTTAGATTTCCTTTTGCAACCAAACAAATTGTATTAACAAAACTTTGAAATGAGTGATGCATTTGGAATGATTTCATTAATGTTTCCCATTTTCTCTTTCAAATCCTTGATGCATGTAACATATACATCCACTGAATCATTCTTAGCCATACATACATCTTCAAGTTTCTTTCTTAAGTAAGCAATGCATGCTTCATTATGCACATCATACAAAAAGCAAGAGTTTTCCAAGCTTGACTTTAAATAGTGCATGATTGGATGCATTGAACAATATGCTGCTTCATAGAAGGAGCAATCAATGCATAATAGTGAGCATCCTTTCTTCAAATTTTTTCTTACATAGGTGGAGAAGTCTTAGTCACTATACTTGAAGAATAACTTGAATCTTTGACAATAGGCTACATAGTAAAAGAGCCTCCAAGTCACTTATTGACATCTACCACTATGTCCCATGGTTGCTTTGCAATAAGAATGTGCCTCATCATGTAAGAACACATTGAGTAGTTCGTCCCATCAAGATTATCCTTAACTTGAAGCATGCCAAGAAAGTCATTGTTGCTTGCCATTGCACCAAAAACTCAAAATTAGCAAGATATGATTTTCTACAAAAGTTGAAATGCAAGCTAAGATGCAGCGCATAATCCATAACTCCATTTGAATGCATGAATAGATCCTAAAGGGGGACAAAAGCCCCAACACACCTGGTAGAACTGTTCTTCAGGTGATGAACCTTGTACTTCTATGTTGCAAAACTGATTTTCATTGTTATGAGTGCACATGTATCTGGACATGAAAAATAGTAGGCTGAGAAGGAATTGAATCCATTCTGGTAAATTTTTGGTTGTGTGAGAGAGTGGATAAGCATGGAAATTACACAAAAGTGTGAAGAATGAGATTGATTTTGGAAAGAAATATGATGGTTGAAAGAGCTCTCTTTTGATTGATTAACAATGATCTATAATATGATAATGAATAAAGTTAGAGCTATAAGTGAATCCTTGAGTACTATGTACCATAACATAGGAGTATATCATGTATATGTGGTTATATGGGGAAAAAACTATAGCCAAGTCTAGAGTAAAAAGTGTCCATGTATAGGGAAATGGTTCACATCAAAGTTATTCAAGGTACACATAAGTGTAACATTGCCACATACCTACACACACAATTTTTCTTCTTTGGATCGAAAATGCTAGAGTGAGTTAGCTTCTAGTATGCTAGTTTAATCCACTTTGTGCAAGTGAACCAGGGTATTAGTGAACGAGTGTATATTGTATTGCCCTTGCATACACATACTACTACTTGACTTTTCCACCTGTTCATGGGTATTTCCATATGCACATATGTTCCCCATTTGGATCATTGGGTACTTTTTCCCTTGGTGGTCGTGCCTATATACTTGCCTTTTTCCCTCTAATGAAGGTGGTATAATCTTAGTTCTAAAAAAAATCATAAGTTTTGGTGGGGGTTTCACTTTCCCTTTTTGACACACTTAATACTAAGGTTTCTATAGTATAAGGATTATAAGGTTACAAGGGAATTTTTGTCCATATAGCACTTTGAAACCTCCAAAACTAATGAATGGATTCTACATGTGCTCAAATGAGAACTCATACCCTATGCACTTAATGATCCCATTTGCACCACCTATGCACTCATATCAAAGCCCAAAAGGGTTAAAATATTTTCCCCTATGGGGGCCTTGAAGGTCCAAGTAGGGAAACTCAAGATGTTCTTCTTGGACATGGAACTGAACAACACACAAGCATCAAAGAAGAGGTTAGGGTTGTGACTCAAACTGTGGCTCAATTTTGGTGATTGGAACCTAATTGTGGTTGAGGCTCTAATTATGGATCAAATTAACTTGGGTTGGGGATCTGATTCAAACACTAGCAATTGCTCACCTTTTGAGCTTTTGGTCTATGCATATACCAAAAACCATCATTCAGAATGTTCTCCTCATAGTTAGATGTGAGGACCTAGATTCCATGCTTGAGGGAATGACCTATGACTCTCCACCCAACCTACTATTATATGCTTCAAGATGTAACTATATACTATCTTTTCCCTCAAGCCCATGGTCTATTTTGAGGAGCATGGTTGTCATCTCTTTGATTTGCCTCTTTGAACAAAAGGGAATCCTATCTCAAAATGGATATGAAAAGGGCAAAATCCATGTGCGTTTTGATCCTTGCCCTAATCATTCTAAGTACGACCTATCTTTGCACTTGACATGTTGAATCTAGTGGAAAGTATGGCAACAATGATAAGGGTGGATTAAACGTCCATGCCCAATTTGCAATTTTCCTATGTGTGGATTGAGCATCCATAGAAAAGGCATGTGAAATACTTGGAATAAAATTATCTCCAACCGAAATGATAACTTATTCCACTTCTCTTCAAAACTTGTGCACTAGCAAAATGGATGGATCCTCTAAGTATTTCAAGACTTTGAAATCTCTCTTGAAATTCACTTGAACTTGCTTTGGATAAATGAAATTTGAGTTGACCAAAACATCTAACCCAGATGTTGCTACTATGGTTCACATGTAACCAACCTCCATTAACCTATTACTCGACTAGAGGACTACTATGTCCAATCTAATTTTTAAGATCCTAGTAAAATATAGGAAAGAAGTATTCCCTCACCTTTACCAACCTAACTTCAACTAGACTAGAGAAAACCCTAAATAAATTTGACAACTATCCAACTTAGGAGACTTCTCAAAAAACTTAGCTTTAAGGATCTTTCACCTTTAGGTATGGCAATACATAACACTATTGAGATTTCAAGCTCGACATGTAATGGTCGAGGATGACACATATCACTTTTTCATTTCTCTGACATGTATAGTGGCCATGCCGGTATATGTCAAGGAAACTTTAGTGAGCTTTACTAGATTCATCTACCAAGAGTGATGGCACACTTATTTATTGCCAGCTCACTCATTTGCAGACATTG
Organism: Ceratopteris richardii; assembly: GCA_020310875.1. NCBI lineage: Eukaryota > Viridiplantae > Streptophyta > Polypodiopsida > Polypodiales > Pteridaceae > Ceratopteris > Ceratopteris richardii. Next base: position 59,939,757 of record CM035443.1, read on the forward strand.
GTTTTTTCCCTATGTATTGTTCTCTATATATTGCACTAATTGTATTGTTGTATTAGGTTATTCTTGTATATTCCTTTTATGTAATAGAAGAAGAAGATCATTCTTCTTGGCCTCAATCTGTGTGCTCCTCTTTGAGTGTGAGAGTGTGAGAGTGTGTGAGTGAGCTCTCTTCCTTATCTCCTTCATGTGACATGGTATGAGAGCCAATGTGGTTGTAGAGAGCTCGTGGAGAACATTGACAATGAATACAGGAGAAGGCATGGAGAAACTGCGAATCTCAATTCTATTTCGGAGCCATCTCGACCTCCATTTTGAGCCTACAAGGTGGGACCCACAAAAAATGAGGTCACTTTCTAATGTTTAAACTGGCATTTTGTATTCTAGATCTAGAATTTAAAGTGATTCTCTGTACTATTGATACACAAAAACTATGTCTTTCTTAGATTGAATTGTCCTGCCATAGAGTGAAAGTATTCAAGAAGAGGTATTGCTTTTAGTGTTTTTGTAGTGTTGCAAATTGCTACAAAAATGGCAAGTGCGGATGGAATGAGTCAGCTTATGAGCAATAAGCTAGGAAAGAACAACTTCCATGCATGGAGATTCAGAATGAAGAATTTCTTCATGGGAAAAGGCTACCCAAAGTACATTGAAGAAGAGAATGAAAACACTCCATAGTTACCAAAGAGGAATCAGACAATGGATCAATTAAGAGCACATGAAGAATGGAATCAAGGAGCACAAAAGTAATGTATTCGCTATCTATTAGCATACAAGATAGCATGATTGGGCACACACAAGATGTCAAAACTCCGAAAGAGGCATGGAATAGTTTGGTCACATTGTATGAGATGAATACAAAGGCACAAAAATTGCAGCTCAAGAACGAGCTGCATACACTAGAGATAAAGGGCATGTCGGTGAGTGACTACACCCTGAAAATCAAAAGATTATGTGAGTCACTTGCATCTGTCTGTGTGAATGTAGATGATGATGATAAGGTGGAAGTATGCCTTCGTGGTTTAGGAGTTTGTGTACCTAAGTATCGACTTAGGGACTTGAAGAGAAAGAGACTATACCTCAATCCCCTACAAGTGCATATAGTGGGGATTCATGCTTTAATTATCAATCCAAGAAGTATTTTAACCTAGGCAAGTGTATGAGGACATGCATTCAAATGACGGTCAATGCAAATGTGAACTAACAAAGGTGAAAACAAGTGTAAACTACCACATTCAAGCTTTCACGGTTGGCTATGTTGTCACAACACCTAGAGCAGCAGCCAATAGTAAATCGAGCTTTTCTCTCAGTTTCGAACTCGGAATATAGCAAATAGCGGGTTCATTTTGAAGCTCTCAAGAAGACGCATCCAATGTTGGTTCACTCTTCTGACACTTCTGCTTGAAGTTATGAGCAAAATACTGAACCGCGGGAAATGACCCACCTATGCTTCAGCACTTCCTACACTTCACACACACATTACCAACAACAAAAAAGAACTACCATGGATAGACAACACTTCAAAGCACTCTTTTCAAGCCACATACATGCATGCAAGCTCACCAGGAAGAAGATACAGAGAGGAGAAGACACAAATTCGAAATTTTGTGCTCTTGATTCTCACAATGGAAAAAAGTGCTTACAAAGAGTCATAAAATGACTTGTATACATGTGCCCTAAAAATGGTCCTTTCACACAAGAGACTGGCACTTTATTGACTAAAATACTAATTTCCTACTAGTGTACAAGGGTAATGATACAGATATCTATGGATATGCATCTAGAGGACTCCTGTAGTGCATTTACATCAGAAAATATATTACAAGGTGAGTATGTTACAAAAATAAAATATCCAAATCGAAAAAATTTTGGGGCCCTTCTTTTTCTCTGCATCTCTACTCTGCAACACTCTCCCCCTCTTTGTCTCTGTCGTCCCTTGATAGGCTTTGCTTTTTGTTTGCAGCTTGTTTATAGCTCTTTAGTACACGCACCCAATGGTCGAAGAAGAGATAAGGATTGTCAGACAATTTGTTACTTTATCGGAACTAAGTCCTTTGCTTCTGTAATCCCCTTGGTTATTCCATACATTCATAAATCTGGGTTGTTGTGTTAAGTCGAGCTGCCACGCACGCAACCAGTGGAGATAGACTACAATAGATTTGTAGTCTAGATCTCTAATAACCTCTTTGTATTTGCTCTGCAAGCACCATACAGAAGGTATGAAGGTCTGGATTTTTAGCCTTCGATCTGGACCTCCCGAAGATTGAGTTTGAAGCACCTTTGGGGCTCGGGATCTGTCGGATATCATCTTGCCTTTCTTCATGGGTAGTTGGTGGCCTTGATCTGTCCTTGACTGTTGCGTACTTTCCACTGTTGTGTGCACCTACGGGGCTCTATGCAGAGATGAATGTTGTGTGCCCCTGCGGGGCTTCCTACAGAGATATGTCTTCATATATATTCTATTTAATGAAGCTTCGGTCTTGATCTTCTTCATCTTTTCTTTTTGCTTGACTCGCCTTCAACACCACCCCCCTCCTGAACTCTGTCATCCCCGATAGGCTTTGGATGTCGTTGGGAGTCCGTCCTATATACCTTTTGCTCTATTTCATTTAGCATATTGGCTTCACGTATCATGAGATGCTTCCATTGTTCTGCTTTTACACCGTCATGTGGTGCCTATCTTTGGTCCGCAAAGAAGCTTAATTCATATGCCACGAGTTTGGCATTCAGATTAGTTGACATCTTCAAGAAAATTTCTGAGTCAATCTCAAAAAATCCTATAAAAAATGCTTCTTCAAAAGTTTGCATGTATGGGCTCCACAAAAACATAAGTCTGGAGTAATATGCCATAATCATAGGAGAACTAGGCATAATAGATAGATAAAAAATGAGGATATTTGTGACTTGGTTAATGCCGATGAAATTCAAAAATGTATATTTTGCATGATTAAAAACTTCTGGTACTGTCACATAATGGTTTAGACAAAACTCGATGGATCTCACCATGTATTCCTCAGTCGGTAAATAGTTGTGAGGCGGACTTGGAAGTAAAGGGTAATTCAACCATTGCTTATTGAGCTTAGCAGGTCTTTGTAAATCCAAAAATTCGTGTACATCACGTCGACGTGGCGTTGGGCAAAAAGACGAATTCACCTGGAATAAATATGGTGCTTCTTGCCAATGCACCCATAATGTTGGATTCTTTTCCAAAAACTTCCTTCTCCATAATGGTTGTGCTGCCTCAAATTCTTCTTGAATGTAAGTGAATGTGTTTGACTTGAAATTCAAATGGTCATCTAGATCTTTTTGTGTAATCTGCTTTGTATAACGGCGCGTCTGCTCTTTCAACAGCCCATAAGGTATGTTGAATTGCTTTATTATGTGTTCCAAGTCCTTGCCTTTAATTTTTGCTTCTTTCATTACTTTGACTACTTCCTTTTCGAATTTTTCCATCAACCGGGACACCAATAGTGCCCATTCCTTCTAACCTAGTTCTACAGTATATGACATTGGATGATCATCACTAGATTTCATCGCCTGCTCCCTTATTGGTGAATGATAGATCGAGGGAGATAGAGGACGTACCTCTACTTTGTCAGTAGGATTTCCTTGTTGTGGCTCTACTAGTGTCCCGATGTTTCTAGCATCTTCTAACTATTTCCTGAGCTGAGCAATGACTTTATCTTTTTCTTCATTGTCCTTGATGCTAGCCTTGAGCTTTTCTTCAATACTAGTCTCTTATTCATATATGATCCTCACTTGATCTACATCTTGTATACATTGCTCAGTATACTTTGCAACTATGTCTTTCCATTTGAGAGTCAACTCCTTAGTGTCTGTAGAATATTTTGTTTCTAATACCTTGTAGTTCTCCTATGCTTGTTTAAGCTGATTTTCCATACCTTCTAATTGTTTTCATACCTCGTGTGTGGCACTGATGTCGGTGATCGATACCTCTAAGGGTTTATCCATTAAGAGAGAATTCATGAGTTCTTTGTTTCTACTCCTTAGATTGTCATTTTTGTCCATATATACTTTGATTTGAGTTTCAAGGAGTTTGCTTTGGTTGAGTATAGGACCTTTCTCTATGGCAGAAGTTGCCTTTTGTTGTTCTAAGTCTTGAACTTTCTTTTGTAATTGTGTAGCAGTTTGAGAAGATTCTTCAACTCATTGCATGAGATCATTTTGTTGTTCTTGTACTAATTGTAAATATGCTTTTGCAGTCTTTAATTCGATATCTTTTTGAGATAATGCACTTTGTAAATTGACTATGGTGGCCGTGACTTCTTCACTCATTGTCTGAAATTTGTACTTGTCAGCCATCAACATTTCTTTCTCTTGATCTTCCTCCATGAGCACCATTTGTGCAGTCATTGCATTATCAATCACGGTCTTGACAAGTGGCTTCAGTTTATTGACATCCACATTTAACCAAGTTTGCAGTATAATAGGTTCTTTGTTGTGGTCACGTCCTTTCCTTGTGCCATGTGTAGTGTTGTTTGGTGGGGCTTCCGGATACGTAGCTGTATCATTGGCTCAACCTCTTTAAATAATCCCTTCCCTTGTGGCGTATCATCTAGAATCTCAATCACAGTTTTTATCGATGTTTGTTGTGAAAGTACCTCTTTTTCTACATTCCTTTGCAATTCGTCCTTGATGGGCAGTACCACATTTGTTTTTGGTGGAGATGCTTCCTTTACGCTGATCTTGGACTAGGTATTCAAATGGATGATGTGCTTTTCTTCAGATGGTGCTTCCTGATTCTATGCTTGTGGATTTTGATTGTCAGGGGTGTTTTGGACTTGATGAATCTCCATCCAATCTTCGTCATTCATCTCTGTTCTTATATTTGTGTCCAATGTATCGTGTTCATGACTAGATTCTGTTGGAAGTGAGGTAGGCCCTTAGGCTCATGTCACATGTCCATGGTTCCATAGGTCCAATATATACAACATTAATTCCAGCATTCTTCAATATTGACCAAACATGAACATAACACAACTTAATCATACAAATGATGAGACAAAGATAGAGAAAGAATAGACGACATGTGTGAGTTGTTACGTAAGCCATCGCTTACTCATAGTATCATATATACCAATGTTCAATGTACAATGTGGGAGCAAAACTCACAACCACTCTATGTGATGAGAAATAGCTGAATGAGTAAATGTACAATGTAACAAACATATTCAGATGTGTGGGCAGTAATCTGAATATATATGAGATGGGTGACCTTATAGGTTATAGAAGAGTGAATATGAGTGACTGAAAGAGGAAGGATCAGTGTGAAACTGAGTCAACAAACCCTCATCTGAACTTAGGCTATGGAAGACCCTAAGTCAGATACGTGTGTGAAAAGATCACATACTTATAAAGTAGCATAGAATGCTAACAAGTTTGCTGCAGGAAATCCTCAAACTCATGTGAACAAACCTTCTCAAATACCTCATCAAAATATGCATAAAGCATATACGTACTGTTTCTCTTGTACCTATGCTGAATAGGACTCCTCCTGATATGAACGCCACGGCCTCCATAAAATTCAAGTAGTACCTGTGTGCATAAAGAGAATATGTACCTGAATACTTAACATAAGATGTGAATCTTATGTTAAACACCATCCAATGTCTTTGAAGTAGCCCGACATCTTCTTGTAGAAGACAATCTTCAACCTGATATCTTCTTTGTAGAAGATAATCTTCAAATACACCATGTAGATGGCACCATCCAATGTCTTTGAAGTAGCCCGACATCTTCTTGTAGAAGACAATCTTCAACCTAATATCTTCCTGTGGAAGATAATCTTCAAATACACCATGTAGATGGCCGATCCTCACCATCAAGCTGCTAATGACCAAGTCTTCTTGCCATGAACAAGAGATAACCTCCTCTCCATGAGGTAGAGTGTGAGCACACCGTTCATCTTCTCCAAGAAGAATCACCAAGAAGAACTCCATAGCTGCTCCTCAACATGCTTCAAGTTAGCATCATGGCTGCCCCATGTGCTAGAAGAAGTACCACCTCTATTGAGGTCCAAGCTCTAGAAAGCTTGTGTTGATCCTAGGTGAAGGATATTTAGACAATAAGCCATGCTCTTATTATATAGTACTCTTGATCCCTCAAAAGCACCAATAAAGCACTTCGTAAAAGGATAAATCTGCGATTGCTATTCTCGTGAAAATCACATCACCGTTCTTTATCGCGCCACCATGTTTGGCCTGCTTTATTTCAAAAACTTATGATCAATAAAAAGCTGTTTGCTGCGCGATGCCGTCCGCGGGATTTGAACCCGGGTACTTGGATTGGGAGTGTAATGATCTAGCCACGCTGCCCCACGCTTGTGGGCGTAGATATGTACGACCATATATTAATAATTTGTGGCAGCGCCCGTCGTCTTTGCTTGTACAAGGCCTAAAGACAACAGCTAGTTATGCTATATTTACTGAGCAATGATGAACCAATTGCACATTGTTTTCCAACAATCCCCCCTGCAATGTCATATTGGTACAACCTGGATTGAATTTGCAAACTTTATAAGCTGCAAACTATTACAAGCTTCAAGATTGTACTCCTGCACTTCAGAACTTGTTCTTCAAATGTCTTCTTCAAAACTGAATTTGACTTTTCTTCAAAAATCTGAACTTGTTCAATGTGAACCATAATACTTGAGAAAATATGCAAAATACATATCCAATAGTGTACACATCAAGCAATCAGTGCTTGACAACAAATATAGCATGAATTGTCTCTGAACCTGCTATCTCCTGTCTTCAAAAACTTGAAAACATACACTAGGATCTATATCTTTTCATTTACCTTCCAAAAAAGGTTTCTCAACGTACGTCTGCTGCGTCATGTAAATACACTAAACAAAATCAGGAATTGAATCCTGGAACTTGTGACTGAAAACTCACAACTTAGTGTATTATGAACACTCCTGGTTCATCTCTGACTGTACTCAAGTCAAATCAACTCAACTCAATTGCAATCAACTGAAATATGAGTCAAAAATCTATGATGTCATTATGTCTTCATCCTTTAAATCCTTCATACCTCTTTCCTTCAGAACTTGGTATAAACATATATATGCGCACTTCTGAAATATACATTTCTGCAATATCAAGCTTCTCTTCAATAGAACTCTGGAACTTTCTCCTGAACAGGAACATCCTAACAGGAACTTTCTCCAAACATTCTTCTTCTTCCTTCTTCTTTCAAAGCTGGAACATAAAGAGAACCTGACAAAGGAAATATAAGAATACTTGAAATAGGAATACATGTAGGTATGACTCTGCATTCTTTTACATATGGCTGAAAATAAGTCTTCATGTTTAATCACCCCCCTGGATGACTTAACACTAGTATCCAGTATTCTTCAAATATATCAAACTTTATGAAATGTGGAACGTCTTCCTTCATAAATCTGATGTTCAGTGATCAATACCTGTATCTGAAACAAAATCTCTGAACCCTTTTTTATTAGCACTGCAGTTGCTAATAACTTTCACTGTAGGTCTTCAGCTTCCCATATTGTAGAATAAGGTTAGCTGATAAAACCTTGCTGAAAGCATTTTAGGATTCATACCCTTCTGCACATAACAAGTATTTCTATCTCTTTGCAACACAAATCTGATAGAATCTGAATCTTTGACTTACTTCTCCAATGTTAAGAATCTTCACAAACAAAGGATAGACAATTGAATTATAAATACTCAAGATCATACAAGATCTATTCAAGATCAATGATCTCTCCTGTGTAGAATCTACTCTTATCAAACCTTCATGTCTGAATGTTTGATTTGCTATTTGAATGTATCCAAGTGTCCATGCTTCTCAAAAAGTTGTAAAACTTTTCTTCAAACAAATCCTTCCAAGAATTTGCAATTCCTACTTGAAACATAAGTGGAGAAACTTCTCACCTTTAGAACTCCAAAAGCTGCAAGTTGATACTTCATAACTTTCATATTTTACCCGGGTGAAATGTGATAGTACCTGCTTGATTTTCTTTTGGCTAACTCCACTTCTTAATCAAGTGATAGGATATGATGGAACACATTTTTGAATACAAACATGTATCCAAAAAACTAGACAATCATAAAAAGTAGATTCTTCAACTGACTCGTACATCAACAAGTCTGAATTTTTTGAAGTTTTCAGAAAATACTGAATATGAGGTAACCTTTTCCAAACATAAAACCTCAACCCAAGTCTTCAACATCTGCTACAAAAAACTCTTTTACTTCAAGAGTTAGATAAAGAAGAAATATACTTCTTTGCAACTTGTCATATACCAAGTAGCTCTGTATTGACACTCCAAGAATTCTTCGAGGGAACATATAAGCTGCCCGCTTAAAAAGCTTCAACATAACTCATACACATATGAGTGCTTTTGTTTCTCTCGATGCAATTCTTTGTCAAATCTACTAAATCATGACCAAGTGTTATGCAAAACAAGAAACTGTTTCTTCTTTAAACAAGATGTTCTCGTAGACTTGTCTTTGGGTGTAGAGGATAAAATAGGAAAAGTATATGGAAAGTATATGAGAAAAGGAAGCCTTACTTTTCTTTTGGAAATGATGGACTTTCTTCTTCTGCATCTTTCTTCCACCTGATGATGTCAACATTTTCAAACTTCTCTTCCATACCTTTTGTTCTCTTCATCTTGAAGTAGCAAACACTCTTGACTTCTTTGAATGAACTTTTCTCTTCCTCTAATGCTAAGAGTAAGAGACAAAACAAACATGGAAGTGAATATAGAATCATGTTTTATCATCTCCTCATATCTTTGAATAAAAATTCTGCTTCAAATGTCTGAAACGACTAAATTCACCAATCTTTTGTCTGAATGATGAATTACCCTTCTAGAGTTACCTTCTCTAGATACATTTGTACCTTGAGATCCAACCAACTTACAACAGAAAATTGGCTGAAAACAAAAAACTCATCCATCTTCAAATTTGTGTTCTTAGATAAGCTTTCTTGCCATGAAAGAGATCTTTCAAAACTTTTTAGAAAAACCTCTAGATACCTGTTTTGATGTAGCCTTTAACTTTCAAATGATGAAAGCGTATAAAAGCACTCCTTGAATTTCTTCAAATCTCTTCATAACTACTCTTCTAAGATATGACCTGCAAATGATAATCTGATAGTAGAAACTGATACCTGTGATTTGATGTTGATCTGATTTCTTCATCTTCTCTAAACCATTGTTCTTCCTTGAATTTGAAGTAGTCTTCTCTTCATCAAGTCTTGGTATTCAAACAATACTTCTGTAAAGTATTTGCATACTCTTCCAAAAATATTCGACTGCTAACAGATCATCAACTTCATACTCCACACTGATGAATACACATGTAACTGAATTGTCTAATTCTCAAATCTATACTCATCTAGATTAAGTGTGTATGTCAAATGTCAAATATTAGAAGATGCTTTCAAATCATATGTTGTAAATCTGGAATTCTGGGAACCTGAGATATGAATGAGCCTTAATGTATTGATGCCAAAGATCTAAAGTTCTGTAACCAAAACCTTAGTGCTCTGATACCAAATGTTGGAAGTGAGGTAGGCCCTTAGGCTCATGTCACAGGTCCATGGTTCCATAGGTCCAAGATATACAACATTAATTCCAGCATTCTTCAATATTGACAAAACATGAACATAACACAACTTAATCATACAAATGATGAGACAAAGATAGAGAAAGAATAGACGACATGTGTGAGTTGTTACGTAAGCCATCGCTTACTCATAGTATCATATATACCAATGTTCAATGTACAATGTGGGAGCAAAACTCTCAACCACTCTATGTGATGAAAAATAGATGAATGAGTGAATGTACAATGTAACAAACATATTCAAATGTGTGGGCAGTAATCTGAATATATATGAGATGTGTGACCTTATAGGTTATAGAAGAGTGAATATGAGTGACTGAAAGAGGAAGGATCAGTGTGAAACTGATAGTCAACAAACCCTCATCTGAACTTAGGCTATGGAAGACCCTAAGTCAGATACGTGTGTGAAAAGATCACATACTTATAAAGTAGCATAGAATGCTAACAAGTTTGCTGCAGGAAATCCTCAAACTCATGTGAACACACCTTCTCAAACACCTCATCAAAATATGCATAAAGCATATACATACTGTTTCTCTTGTACCTATGCTGAATAGGACTCCTCCTTATATGAACACCACGGCCTCCATAAAATTCAAGTAGTACCTGTGTGCATAAAGAGAATATGTACCTGAATACTTAACATAAGATGTGAATCTTATGTTAAACACCATCCAATGTCTTTGAAGTAGCCCGACATCTTCTTGTAGAAGACAATCTTCAACCTGATATCTTCTTTGTAGAAGATAATCTTCAAATACACCATGTAGATGGCACCATCCAATGCCTTTGAAGTATCCCGACATCTTCTTGTAGAAGACAATCTTCAACCTAATATCTTCCTGTAGAAGATAATCTTCAAATACACCATGTAGATGGCCGATCCTCACCATCAAGCTGCTAATGACCAAGTCTTCTTGCCATGAACAAGAGATAACCTCCTCTCCATGAGGTAGAGTGTGAGCACACCGTTCATCTTCTCCAAGAAGAATCACCAAGAAGAACTCCATAGTTGCTCCTCAACATGATTCAAGTTAGCATCATGGCTGCCCCATGTGCTAGAAGAAGTACCACCTCTATTGAGTACAAGCTCTAGAAAGCTTGTGTTGATCCTAGGTGAAGGATATTTAGACAATAAGCCATGCTCTTATTATATAGTACTCTTTATCCCTCAAAAGCACCAATAAAGCACTTCGTAAAAGGATAAATCTGCGATCGCTATTCTCGTGAAAATCACATCGCCGTTCTTTATCGTGCCACCATGTTTGGTCTGCTTTATTTCAAAAACTTATGATCAATAAAAAGCTCTTTGCTGTGCAATGCCGTCCGTGGGATTTGAACCCGGGCACATGGATTAAGAGTGCAATGATCTAGCCACGCTGCCCCACGCTTTTGGGTGTGGATATAACCGACCATATATTAATAATTTGTGGCAGCGCCCGTCGTCTTTGCTTGTACAAGGCCTAAAGACAACAGCTAGTTATGCTATATTTACTGAGCAATGATGAACCAATTGCACATTGTTTTCCAACAGATTCATCATTGGAACTTGAATTGTTAAACCCCAATTCCTTGTATCTGGTGGCTTGTGATGGGTTGTGGTCTTTTTGACTCTTTTTCTACAAGCGCTGGACTGCCTGTATTGGTGTCCTTGTGCAATAAGATTTATCTGGCCACGCATGTAAGTACGTGTTTCTTTTAAAGCGGCTGATAGATCCCTTTGTGTTATTGGAGGTTGAGTTAGTGAGACCCGTGGTAGTAGGTGTGTTCATTTAGATTGGGGGTCTCCTGTACTTCTTCTCTAGCCCGCTCGGCTCCACGCATCAAAGTTCTCAAACTTGTTCCAACTTCTTCTCGTGATATGGATGCTTTCTTCTTCTCGAATTGTTGCACACTTCACGTATCTTGTCATTTCAGTAGAGGTTGGCATTAATCATAAGCATTCCTTCATTTCTAGTGCTTCATAGATCAATAGGGTCAAGGTAGTGCTCCCATTCAAAAACTTCTTATGGTCCCATTTCTTCTTAGCTTCGAATAATCGTTCCTGTATGTATGGCCTAAAGTTGACTTTGTTCCCGATTGGCCTCATAGCATGAGATAGCAATTGAACTAAAGTCTTATGAGGCACTGTATATCTGTTCATGCTTGGGAAACAGAAATGTTGATGCACCATATGAAATGACTCTTCAATAGCCGTCCTGTTGATTTCCATAAAGGTCTTCTTTTTAGCATCGTGACATTCATTTTTGAGATTTTTTAGGCCATCTTGATTCCATCCAAAATCTTTGTTGATGAGCTCATGCATAAATCAAACATGTTTCCATTCTCCAGTTTTGTTAAGAACTGTAGCTTTTGGTACTAAAGGCATATCCAGTGTTGCCTACAACATGTTCGTCACTTGGATACATCGTTGAAAATCTAGTAGATAAATTGGAAGTCGTAAAAATGCATCCATTCCTACCCTTGTCCATACATCCGTAATGTTTGGTAATCCATGTTGTAGAGTTTGGAAATCTTGCGACATCAATGGAAATTGATGGTCTCAATCCATAATCTTGATTGTGGCCAAAAAGATGAGGTCTGCCACCGGTTGGTCTTCGCAGAACCAATGACCTCTCGCTCTCGTAATTGACTCCAACAGAAGAACCAGGACCTCTTCCTCATGCGTAGCTTCCGAATCAGATGATGCCATCTGCACTTAAAGCACGTGGGTGTAAGGAAGGTAGTACGTGGGATTTTTCCATATATCTTTTTTCTTATTTTTGGTTGAAAGAAAACAAAAGGTTAATGAATAGCCGAAGCTTGATTTTATTTTCAGTTAATTTCCTTAAAGTCCTGTACAGGTGCTCTCCTATTCCCTGGGAGGGAAACGTGCATTACTAATAAGTAGAAGAAGAATCACGTGCCGAATGCATGGCCTTGTAATGTGGCCCTGTCATGCGTGATCAAGGTGCATGGAACTCGATATGTGTGAACGAAGATGTTATTGGTGGGAATTGGGGATGATCAAGATTTGGGTATCTAGATGAGCTTCAGTTTGTTATCTTTGACTACAACCTTGTTATTTCTCTTCTCTTGCCATACGTATTTCTGAGTAGGTTTGTGTGAATTCTTTTGTCCGTGCCAAATTGGTTTACTACGTCCTCCTTTTTCCTGTGTTTTTAGAGTGAATGAGTTCCTCCTCATTCCTAGTGTCTACAAGTTAATTTCTACGGTTGATTTCATTTGCTTGGGAATCCAGATGAGTTTTCTTGAAGGTTGAGCATCCATCAGTTTCCTTGGGATCCACACTTGAACAAGCTGCTGACGACGCCATGCTCTAGCTTGTCTTGTGGTCGTGACCTTTTGATGGTTCCTTTGTAGATGTTGACCTTGTTGTTGATGATATGCTACTACTTGGTCTTTTCGAATCCATACCTGTCTAGTTTCTTGAATGGGATATATTTGAATGGTGGAAGGTTCTGGTTGATTACTATGAACATTCTTACTAGGACTCAGCTCCTTTCTAGGGCTCTCAAGGTTTGATGAAGGGTTGAGTGGTAGAAGACCAATACAAAGTGTAGGCACAGGTGAATTACTTGGAGATGTGGGTTCCACATTAGAGGTAGATGCACATTCACATTCATGCATGTTTACTTGATCTTTCAGTGCTAGACAAGTGGCTTTGACAGGTCATTCTCCTAACAAACTAAATACTTCGCGATACCCTATCTTGGTTGATATGTAGTCAAAGGCCAATTGGATGGTTACCTCATATTCGTATATCCAATCTTGACCTAACACTAGTTCTTCTAATAGATCTTGATCGTGGCACACTAATACTCTTTGTTGCGTCGTGTTATTTCCTAGGTGCAATGATAAGGTTATCTTGCCTATGCATTCAGTGACATTAGCTCCTATTCCAATCAGATGTGCTTTGGTTGGCTGTAATTGGGCTTTGAGATGATGAGTCAAAGAGGATCTTATGCAAATGATAGCTGCTCCTATGTCAATGAGGGCATCCACCAAGCGGTACTCCTCTGTTCCCACACCTAATTTCAGATATGGTTGCCGCACTTGATGTCCTAGGGTTTTTGAGGCTCTAAAGTTAGCCATTGGGATGGGCTCCTCTCTTAGCCGATATCTTTCATCCCTCTCTCTCATCCATTCCTTCCATTTCCTTATTCATTCTAGGGCTTCCTCTTGTGCTTCCTCGCGTATTTTTTCATCTTCTTCTCGTCTAATCCTTGCTGCTAGAAGCCTTGACAGCATGTCCTCTGTTAATGGTTCTAAATACTTCTTCACTCGACAGCCACTTATATAGTTCGATAATACTTCTCCATCTAGGGTTGCTAGATTGATGGCTCCACTAGTTGATATGCAATTGATCACCAAAGGACCATATCCTCTTTTTTGCAGCTTCTTTGCATGTTGCTTTAAAGTATATACCAGGACTAAATCTCCTTCTTTCAAACCTTTATCTTTGATATGAGCATCAAAGTATGCTTTTTGTCGCCTTTTTGCAGCATAAATGCCTGCTACCGCTTGTAATCTAGTTTCATGTAGTCTCTCGAGTTGGTCCAATTGATTGGATAACTCGTGTCCAGTCCATTTGTAGTTCGAGGCTACTCTAAGAGTAGAAACTAGGAAATCAATTGGTAAGATGGCATTCTGGCCGTACACTAGATTAAAAGGAGTAGCTCCTATGGCTATTTTGTATGCTACTCCAAATGCCCATAAAGTATGGTGCAACTGCTTATCCCAGTCAGATCTTCCATTATTAACTATTTTCATAAGCACTCTACACAAGGTCTTATTAGAACTTTTAGCCTATCCATTGGCTTTTGGGTGATAGGGAGCTGATTTCTTGTGAATTACCAAGAATTCATTCATCAAGGCTTCTATAACTTCATTGATGAAGTGTGTGCCTCTATCACTCACAATTTCTATTGGCAATCCAAATCTAGTGAATATGTTCTCAAAGAGAAACTTAGCCATGGTCCTTGCATCAATTTTCTTAGTTGTCTTGGCTTCTACCCATTTGGTCAAATAGTCTGTTGCTACAATTATGTATTATGCATGGGAACCTTTTGCTGGTGGGCTAATAGGTCCTACAAAATCTATTGCCCATTTGGTAAATGCTCTGGCACTTATCATAGGTCGTAATGGCATTTCATCTCTTCTAATAGGATACTTTGTTCATTGACAAGTATCACATCTTTGGACATATGTGGCTACATCTTGATATAGCGTTGGCCACCACATCTCAGCAAAGAGAATCATTTTTGCCATTTTATCTACAGAAAAATGTCCTCCGGTAGCTCCTGTATGAGTCATTTCCAAGACTGAAACATACTCATCTTCATGGATGCACATTCTTAATTGGTTGTCCCTTCCTCTCTTGAAAAGTTGTTTGCCTATGAGTACATAATCTTTGCTTTGTTCCTCAAGGGCACGTTTTCTTGCCAAACTAGCTCCTTCTGGGTACTCTCGTGTTTTCAAGAATTTCACTAGAGGCATACTCCATCTAGGTGCTACTGTAGAGTAACACAGAGTAGAGTTCTCTTCAGGTGCTCTCTCCAGACAAGTGGGGCATGTAGAGTCATAGTTATGTGTATCTCTTTGTAGAGTTGGCCAATATATTCCTAATCTCTTAAGCTCTTGCAAAGTCCCATTAACACTTCGATGAGTTTTCCATTGATTCATGTGTGCTCTCTGAAGCCACATTTCTTGCTCATCTTCTACCACACATCTCAAAAGTAATCCACTTGACTCTTGGTGATATAATCTTCTAGCTATGATATGGAGATTTTTAGTTTTCCATAACTCCTGGCTCTTGTTTAAATTGATCCTATGTTGAGGTCTATGCATGAGTATGGGAATCAATTTTTTAGCCCATTGTGGACATACTTCCAAGTCCCAAACCTGAGTACAACTCCTTGAGCCATATTACTTCTTGAGTTGCAATAGTTAGACCTCTATATTCTGCTTCAGTTGAAGATAAAACAATTGTTGGTTGCTTCTTGGAACATCATCATGCCAATTTTGAACCTACAAATGCTAAGTATCCAGAGGTACTTCTTCATCCTTTGCTCCTACCCAATCTGCATCTGACTAGATTTTGATATCCAAATTTGGAGAGTACCGATAATGGATACCTTCATTAAGTGTCCCTTTGAGGTACTTGAGTATTCTCTTTGCAGCATCCATGGGTGGCCCTCTAAGTGAGTGCATGAACTGACTAAGCACTCCCACACTATATGATATGTCTGGTCTTGTGTGAGTAGCATATATCAAGCTACCAACTAATGTATAAATCACTTGCATACCTAGGAAATATGTGAGCTCACCTAAGTCACTAATTTTGAACTCCTCTTGCATGTGTCTCTTGATCCTTTGAATGCCATTCAGATCATCACTTGTCACAATAATATCATCTACATATACACATAGATAGATAACCTCATTGTGATCCCTTTTGATGAATAAAGAAGAATCTGAGGTTCTAGGTTTGAACCCTTCATCTTGAAGGTATGTAACCAACCTATAGTTCCAAGCTCTAGGAGCTTGTTTCAATTCATACAATGTTTTCTTAAGTATGCAAACATAAGATATATGATTAGGGTTTTAAAGACCTGGTGGTTGTGACATGTATACCTCTTCACTTATCCAACCATTTAGGAATGCATTTCTCACATCAAGTTTGAGGAGTCTCCAATTCCTTGCAGCAGCTACATTTATCAATGTTCTAATTGTAGTCATCTTTGCAACTAGTGAGAATGTTTCCTCATAGTCTATACCATGAGTTTGTGAGCATCCTTTGGAAAGTAATCTTGCTTTGTACCTACAAACCGATCCATCTAAGTTTCTTTTAACTTTATATACCCGTGTGCAACCAATTACCTTTTGATTGGGTGAAGTTGGAACCAAATACCAAGTGTCCATCTCCTTCAATGCATCTATTTCTTCTTTCATGGCCTTTTCCCAATTAGGGTTTCCCTTTGCCTCTTCATAGGTTGGGGGTTCCTCTGAAATTGAGTCCTTTGCAAAGTACATCGAATGCTTTGTAACAAATGTGAAATCATATCATACCTTTTTGGTTGTCTTTTCTCTCTTATTGATCTTCTAAGGGCTTGCTTGGAGCGTTCTCCACACTCTTGCATCTTTTCTTTGCCTCTTGAATTCCATAGTTTGTAATCCTTTTGATTTTCATCTTCATCATCATCTATATCAATTCTTGGATCCTAGACATGGGCATCATGCTTGCTTCCTAATTGAGGAGAATTAGAATCAAGATCATATGGTAGAGTAACCTTTTGTTTATCTTCATCATACCAAGACTTGCGTTCTTCAAACACAACATCCCTACTTGTAGTGAATTTCTTGGTTGAAGGATTATAGAACCTATAACCCATGTGAATTGAGTCATGCCCAATAAACATTGCCTTTGTTGCCCTTTCATCTAGATTACCTCTTATTTGTGATGGTACATGAACATAAGCTAAACAACCAAACACTTTGCAATGTCCATGACTAGGTTTTCTTCCATACCATGCTTCATATGGAGTCATACCTTGGAGTTATTTGGATGGTAGTCTATTGACAAGGTACACAGCAGTTGAAATAGCCTCTTCCCATAGATAATGTGGCAACCTCTTCTCTTCAAGCATGGTTCTGGCTGATCCAAACAATGTCTTGTTTCTTCTCTCTACAAATCCATTGAATTAAGGAAAGTACCTGGTATTCACTTCCCTTTTGATACCTTTATCATGCAAGAACTCATCAAAATCTTTGGAGAAGTATTCTCCCCCTCCATCAGATCTAAGCTTCTTGAGTGATCTACATGTATGGTTCTCCACATATGTTAGATACTTTTTGAAGCAATCAAACACTTCATTCTTACTCTTAATAAAGTACAGAATAGTCCATCTACTATGAAAATCAATAAATGAGACATAGTACCTTGATCCTGTCAATGAACGTTCTTGGCTTGGTCCCCATGCAAATGTATGTACTAAGTCCAATAAGTTGTTGTGGATGTAGCCTTTGTGGTTGAATGGTTGTCTTTGTGCCTTCCCAATCTGACATGCATCACATCTGTTGATCATGTGTTGCTTTGATATGTTTGGCAATCCAAGAACACTTTGATCCCTGCATATATCCATTAAGGTTCTTTCATTCACATGAGCTAGCCTCTTATGCCACACTTCAAGCTCACTTGGGTTTTGAGACCCAAAGTTGAATAGAGCAAGGACAACCGGCTGCTCAACAATGCTATAATACAAGAGCACGGACAACAGGCTGCTCACTATGTACCACTGCAGTTGAGGAATACTTCCTACCAAAGTTATAAAACCTATCGGGGAACACGAGCAAACAATTTCGGCCAAACTCGATGGAATTCCGGTCAATCAGGTGAGGAACATCCCTCCCACCACCCAGATGTCATTTCTACGGGGAGATTGGACATATCCGAAGATATTGTAAAGAGGTGGCCGACTATGATAAATGTAGAAAAGAGCGACATAATCCAACGGCCAACATGGTCTATATTTCAGCAGTAGATACTGAAATGGCAGTAATCCAAATACGTTTCGGTAAGAAATTACAACCAGCTGTGGAGATTTTTGAGCCTGGCATTCGAGAACAACAAAGATTTTTTACCAAAGCTAGTATGTGGGCTAGTCAAGAACCAACAGTTTTTCCTGATCCAGTATCGGTGGTTCAACCGACAGTACCGGATCCACCACCGGAAGCACCGAATCCGGTGGATGTACCACCAGAGAGTCCACCAAATGCGGTAAGGAGTATGTCGAATTTTGACTCTGTGTGGAATATTCTCTTGCAAGCCTCCATTACAATACCATTCGGCCAACTATTAGCCTTGATGTCGGGAGTATGACAACAATTTCAACATCAACTTTGTCTGGAATCTTTGTGTACACCTACTACGGCCACTATTAGTCCAGAAACTGATTCTACGATGGACCATGTTGTTCCTTTCATTACGGTATGGTATAAAAATCATAAAATCAACCAAGTATTAATTGATGGGGGCTCTGGTGTGAATATTATGATAGCTGCCCTTTGTAAATGGTTAGGATGGACTCAAATTGAACATGTTCAATTTTTTGTGAGGATGGTGGATCAATCCAAGGCATTCGCTAAACTACCCTGGCATTCAATGGAATGCCATCCTTTCTTTGTGCAGATCATATCTGTCATTGCTTCTACGCCTGTTACTGAAACTTGTTGGCCGCTAGCTTGCCTTAACCCAAGTGTAGTTTTCACCCTTAACACAGTCGCAGAGGGATTCCATCTCCCTCAGGAGGGTCTTGTAGATGGACCTCTGTTACCGACGTCCACTATGAAAGAGCTATTTCCATGCCACTCTTCCAACGAGTTCGCCATCCTTTGTCGCCCTGAACCGAATCGCACTGCACTCTAGTTTCTTGTCGCTGCCCTTAACCTCCAAAAATGCATATATGGCATTTCTCGCCCCTTCTATTCTATGATCGACACCGCAGCGAGAGAAGCAGTTAATTTTGCTTCATTCTTCTTCCGGTGCATTCACCGAGAATGCCAGGCAGTTTCTCGACAATTGGCCAAGAACAATATCCCTCGGACCCGCTTCTTGCATCTACTAACCTTCCTCCTCCCCGCTGTTCAGGCAGCGCTACCTCCTCCATTGAATACCATTCTCTTCCATGAGGAATCTGTCCAAGTGATGGAGGTCGACAACGATGAGGATCTCCTTCAGTTCTTCAAGGGGAAGCGCCACAAATTGAGCCCCTCTCACAGTCAAGCACCATCATCCTCAACCGTTGAGTTACAGGACACTACTTCTTCTGCTCAGATTCTTTCTGCTCCACCATCCCCTAAAGACCAAGTTAATCCTGACACTGTTCCTCACCATGTCATTCGGAAGCCCATCCTCTTCCTTCCTCCCCTGATTATTCACCTCGCTCGTCGTCCGCCACCGTTTCTACTAACCTTTCTCATCCAATCTCCACCTCTATAGTACTTGATTCATTGGCCCAACTAGCTCAGATCGGTAACTACCTCATTCATCTCTCCACCCATCTCCCCCATCCCCTCCAAGTTGCCCAACAATCCCTCCGGCAGCAGTACCAATCCAAGGTAGACATGCTTGAAGCGGACATCGCACCACTTCAGGAAGAGGTGCTCACAACCAAAGCCAAAGCTAGTTCCCTTGAGGAACAGATTCGAAGTCTTCAAGCAGAGTTGAATGAGAAGAATGCCATCATTGCAGCTCGCGATGATGAGATTAGTAAGTTGACTCAGACCATGATTGACAAAGAGGACACCATGATAGCTTTGGGCAATCTCCTCAAGACCACCCATGCTGATTTTGCTATAGTGGAGCAAAAGGGTCAAGAGATGGCGGATTTAGCCTTACAAACTGAGACTGAATTAAAGAAAGTCACCGGAGCTCTTTCAGAACAAGCGCTCTCTGGAAGAAGAAATTGGCTGCAATATTCAGTTGAAGAAGGATATCGAAGCCATCCAAAAAGAGCGGCAAGATTTTTACAAAACCATGCAGTTCCAGTCTCAAGACCTCGAGCGTAGAGAGAAGCAACTGGGTATCCAGGCTGAGCGCTTATCACGCATTGATGCTGAAATTGCGGATATGAAGCTAAGACGAGATGCGGCACTTGTCAACGAGTTCTACCTTCAAGAAGCTTTTTTGCAGAGTCAAGCTGACGCCCTCCTTTCCCAAGTCATCGGGGCTAGCTCTATGCGGACTGATGCACATCTGGTTGAACCACAAATTTTGAAGGAAATGCTGGACTCCCTGAAGCAGAAAATAACATGAACCTTTAAATTAGCGAGATCTATGTATATCCAAGGAATCATTGATGATTCCTAAACCTTGTAATTTTCCCTGCTAGGTTTAAGTCCACCATGCGTGCCAGTGTAAGCCGTCGGAAATATTATTTAGAAGAATCATTGTAATTAGAAAAGTCGCGCACCGAAAGGGTGTAGCGCAAACGTTGTATCATTTCTTTCTAAGCAATAGAGTATGTGCGGAAGAGATGATGGGGAGTCGTCGGCCTGTTCGATCCGGGTGATGATCTGGAGTTGATTCTGTTTTGAAGTTATATTGATTGGAGAATTGTCTGTAAGAGTTTGTATTCGACGTTGACGTAAATGAGGTACTGTGTTAATGTTTACTGTGTTGAAGTGAAGCGTAGCAGTAATATTAAAGCGAGAGTGGAAGTGTTGTGTACATAATCGCGGTGATCGTTAAAAAATGCTATGCGCTGAAGTGCACTTGAATCTTCTGTAATTGTTGGAGTTAATTAATGAAGTTGCTTGTCGGAAGTTAAGCAGTGAATTGGAAAAATATATATAGGGCCTCTCAATTATCAGACCCCTGACCATCCCAAGAACCCATGAGTAGGAACATAGTAATTGTAACTTTAACAGATCCAAATTCATCTGTCCTATTAGGTAATTTGACTACCACCAATTGGATCATTGATCTTCTTAAGACATCCTCATGAATGTGTCCACCTAGGCAATTGGTTCCAATGTATTCAAGCTGAGTCTTCTAGGGATCTTCGAGAATTTCTAGGTATGCCAACTTGGAACTACCTATAGGTCTCTCCATGCTAAAAGGCATCTCTAAGTCACTGGTATCTGAGCTCACTATTTAAGGATAATCACTCAATTGTTGATCCCAAGATCTAGCACCTCAGATGATCTGATGCTTTGCCCATCAATTTTTCCTATATGTCAACCTGATCTAAGGTTCATGAATAAATTTCCTCTTTACTTGTCCAAGCTTAGAGTACAACCTTGTAGGGTTCTTTTTGTGTCAATTACTTGTTCATTTTAAGTCCCTTTTGATGTGGGGTCTTGTCTTGATAGTCACATCATCAGGAGTACTTTTCGTTTGTCGTTACTTTTGTTTACTCGCTTGATTACGTTCATTCCCTTAGGGTTGTTGCACTTACTCTACTTATTTCTTTGACTTAGGATTTCTTGAAATTAGATTATTCCTATTGCCACCCTAATTAGAATATACTTATACGCATTTAGCCTAAGCTAAAGTTGACTAAGATGATTGAGAGATCTTCCAACCTCAAGTCTTATGCTTTGAAATTGCTCTGGTTCTCAAGAAACTCTCCCAAGCTTTTCTCTTCACTTGCACCTTGCTTTGCTACTTAATGATTCCAAAAAGCCTTGAAAAAATCCCAAAATTAGACTCAAATAGACCCAAAATTAATTTTTTGCCAAAAAATTAAAATAGTTTAATTTCTTTTTTATCATAATAGAGGTTCATTAGATGTTGACTGTCACAATAGACAATGTCTATCGGGATAGATGGATCTATCACGGTTTCAATATGTCGTGATATGTTGGAAAACAATATCCTATTGCTCAGGATTGCTCACAGTACATACATGAGTAGCTATGTTCTTATAGCACTCTCTAGGTTGGATCCCGACTGCAACCAACACAGCCCAAAAATATTTACAAATATTTGTAAATATGCTTTGTATTTCTCCTACAAATAAAGGTGATGGGCAGCATGGATAGGTCGTCTATCTTTCATAGAAGCCACCAGGGTTCGAACCCTGGTGGCAGCACCCGAAGAGTTTTATTTTTAATCATGCTTTTAGCAATGGACGGACAAAAGCAAAGACGGATAGTTTCTTTCCAATTACAATTTTTTATTACTTGCGCTATTCGCATAGCGATCGCGTTTGTTTTTTGACATCTGCTTTATTCAGGGTGCTTTTCAAGGTATGAAGATACTATATAAGAAGCATGCTTGGTTTATTATCTTTCATCCTTCACCTAGTGTTCAACACAAGCCTTGGTGCTTGGACCTCAATAGAGGTGGTGTTTCTTCTAGCACATGGGGCAGCCATGGTGCTAACTTGAAGCATGTTGAAGAGCGGCTATGGAGTTCTTCTTGGAGAAGAAGAGTGTGCTCACACTCTTGCTCATGGAGAGGACTTGGTCATTAGCAGCTTGATGGTGAGGATCGGCCATCTACATGATGTATTTGAAGGATGTCTTCTACATGAAGATTTTGGGTTACTTCAAAGACATTGGATGGTCGTTAACATAAGATTTGCATCTTATGTTAAGTATTCAGGTACATATTCTCTTTATGCACACAGGTACTACTTGAAGTTTATGGAGGCCATTGCGTTCATATCAGGAGGAGTCCTATTCAGCATAGGTACAAGAGAATTAGTACGTATATGCTTTATGCATATTTGGATGAGGTGTTTGAGAAGGTGTGTTCACATGAGTTTGAGGATTTCTGGCAGCAAACTTGTTAGCATTCTTTGCTACTTTTTAAGTGTGTGATCTAATCATAGACGTATCTGACTTAGGGTCTTCCATAGCCTAAGGTTAGATGAGGGTTTGTTGATTATCACTTTCACACTGATCCTTCCTCTTTCGGTCACTCATATTCACTTTTCTATAACCTATAAGGTCACACATCTCATGTATATTCAGATTTCTGCCCATACATCTGAATATGTTTGTTACATTTGTACATTCACTCATTCATCTATTTCTCATCACATAGAGTGGTTGAGAGTTTTGCTCCCACATTGTACATTGAACATTGGTATATATGATACTATGAGTAAGCGATGGCTTACGTAACACCTTACACATGTCGTCTATTCTTTCTCTATCTTTGTCTCATCATTTGTATGATTAAGTGTGGTATGTTCATGTTTTGTCAATATTGGAAGATTGCTAGATTCTATGTTGTATATGCTGGACCTATGGAACCATGGACCTGTGATATGAGCTATGGGCCTACCTCATTTCCAACATTTGGGTCTTTGGCATCAATGCATTAAGGCTCATTCAGATTCCCACGTTTCTAGAATTCTAGGTTTACAACATATGATTTAAGGGCATCTTCTAACATTTGACATACACACTTAATCTAGATGAGTGGAGATTTGAGAATTAGACAATTCAGTCACATGTGTATTCATCAGTGTGGAGTATGAAGTTGATGATCTGTTAGTAGCCGAATATTTTTAGAAGAGTATGCAAATACTTTACAAAAGTATTATTTGAAGACCTAGAGTTGATGAAGAGAAGGCTACTTCAAATTCAAGGAAGAACAATGGTTTAGAGAAGATGAAGGAATCATATCGACATCAAATCACGGGTATCAATCTCTACTATTAGATTATCATTTGCAAGTCATATTATCTTAGAAGAGCAGTTATGAAGAGATTTGAAGGTTTCAAGGAGTGCTTTTATACACTTTCATCATTTGAAAGTTAAAGGCGACATCAAAACAGGTATCTAGAGGTTTTTTTTCTAGAGAGTTTTGAGAGATCTCTTTCATGGCAAGAAGGCTCATCTAAGAAGACAAATTTGGAGATGGGATGAGTTTGGGATGAGTTTTTCAGCCAATTTTCTGTTGTAAGTTGGTTGGATATCCAGGTAAAGAATGTAATCTAGGTATCTAGAGAGGTAACTCTAGAAGGGTAATTCATCATTCATACAAAAGATTGGTGAATTTAGTCGTTTCAGACATTTGAAGCAGAATTTTGATTCAAAGATATGAGGAGATGATAAAACATGATTCTATATTCACTTCCATTTGTATACCATGTTTGTTTTGTCTCTTACTCTTAGCACTAGAGGAAGAGAAAAGTTCATTTGAAGATTTCAAGAATGTTTACTACTTCAAGATGAAGAGAACAAAAGGTATGGAAGAGAAGTTTGAAGATGTTGACATCATCAGGTGGAAGAAAGATGCAGAAGAAGAAAGTCCATCATTTCCAAAAGAAAATTAAGGCTTCCTTTTCTCATATATTTTCCATTACTTTTCCTATTTTATCCTCTACACCCAAAGACAAGTCTACGAGAACATCTTGTGAAGATAGTTTAAAGAAGAAGCAGTTTCTTGTTTTGCATTACACTTGGTCATGATTTAGTAGATTTGACAAAGAATTGCATTGAGAGAAACAAAAACAGCAGATATATGTTTTGACTCATATGTGTATGAGTTATGTTGAAGATTTTTTAAGCAGGCAGCTGATATGTTCCCTCAAAGAATTCTTGGAGTGTCAATACAAAGCTACTTGGTATATGACAAGTTGCAGAGAAGTATATTTCTTCTTTATCTAACTCTTGAGGTAAAAGAGTTTTTTGTAGCAGATGTTGAAGACTTGGGTTGAGGTTTTATGTTTGGAAAAGGTTACCTCATATTCAGTATTTTCAGAAAACTTCAGAAAATTCAGATTTGTTGATGTACTAGTCAGTTGGAGAATCTACTTTCAGTGATTGTCTTGATTTTTGGATACATGTTTTATTCAAAAAGGTGTTCCATTAGATCATATCACTTGATTGAGAAGTGGAGTTAGCCAAAAGAAAGTCAAGCAGGTACTATCACATTTCACCTGGGTAGAATATGAAAAGATGAAGTATCAACTTGCAGCTTTTGGAGTTCTCAAGGTGAGAAGTTTTGTCCACTTATGTTTCAAGTAGGAATTGCAAATTCTTCGAAGGATTTGTTTGAAGAAAAGTTTTACAACTTTTTGTGAGAAGCATGGACACTTAGAGACATTCAGGTAATAAATCAAACATTCAGTCATGAAGGTTTGATGAGAGCAGATTCTACACAGGAGAGATCATATGATCTTGTAAGATCTTGATAGATCTTGTATGATCTTGGATGATCTTAAATGATCATGAAGATCTTGAGTATTTATGAGTCAGTTGTCTATCCTTTGTTTGTAAGATTCTTAACATTGGAAGAAGTAAGTCAAAGATTCAGGTTCTCTCATATTTGTGTTGTAGAGAGATAGAAGAAGATACTTGTTATGTTACAGAAGATTATGGATCCTAAAATTTTGTTTCAGATACAGGTATTTATCAGTGAAGATCAGATTGAAAGAAGGAAGATGTTCCAGATTTATAAAGTTTGATATATTTGAAGAATTCTGGATACTAGTGTTAAGTCATCCAGGGGGGTGATGAAACATGAAGACTTATTTTCAGCCATATGTAAAAGAATGCAGAGTCATACCTACAGGTATTCTTATATTTCCTTTGTCAGGTTCTCTTTATGTTCCATCTTTGAAAGAAGACGAAAGAAGGAGAATGTCTGGAGAAAGTTCCTGTTAGGATGTTCTTGTTTAGGAGAAGGTTCCAGAGTTCTATTGAAGAGAAGTTTGATATTTCAGAGAGGTATTTTTAGAAGTGCGCACATATAGGCTTATACCAGGTTCTGAAGGAAAGAGGTATTAAGGATTTAAAGGAACCATGGACCTGTGATATGAGCTATGGGCCTACCTCATTTCCAACATGATAGACGTTTCTATCATGATAGATGGTCTCTATTGTCTATCATGGATTGGTATGTCACAATATATGGTTTGTCTATCACGATAAACAGGTCTATCATCTATCGTAAAATATGTATGTCAGGATAGATGGGTATCTATTGTGATAGATGGTTTTTTAGTCACGATAGACGGGTCTCATGATAGATGGGCATCTATTGTTTATCATGGAAATTTTCTATCGTGATAGATGGTATGTATATCTTATGTCGTGTTTTTGGGCTATCATGATAGATGTTCTCTATCACAGGATCCTATCTATCATGATAGACGTGTCTATCATGATAGACAGGTGTCTATCATGGTTTTTGTCTATCACGATAGACAATGTCTATCGCGATAGGCAAAGAAAATAGAAATTTTCAAGATGCATTTGATGTTTTAGAATGCTCTTAGGGAGCTATCTATCATTAATATGATGTAAAATAGAGTTACCTGCTTTGTCTGTCTATCGAGATAGATAGAGATTTGGCCTTGGGATGTGCAAATAGGAATGTCGTACCTAATGATGCTGCTAGAGCTCCTGCTAAAGCTAAATCCTACAAAAATCACTCATAAACATGAAAAAATAGCATGCACACAAATGCTCTCTCTCGTTGTCTCTCACAAGTGAAATGAGGGAATGGATGGGGTGATGGGGATATGACCAAAAACTAAACTTTTGGCGAAGATAGAGATGGAAGGAGGAGGAGAGTGGAAATGGTGGAGATGATTATGGAGATTAAAAAAAGTAAAGAAAATAATAAAATACCTAGTTAACAATTATTCCAACAGCAAGTCTTTACATCTTACCATCACACTGTCGTATCCTCGAATCACGCTCCTTGACAACGGTGCCAAATTTGGCGTCACTCTAGCACAATGCAAGTACCACCATGGTGAACATCAACTTCATAATTGTCAATTTGTGGAGATGTGAGGATTGTATGATGATCATGAGCGATAGGAGTGCACAAGTGAGTGAGTGAGAAGCACGATGACATGCATACACATAAATACATGTGTACGCAAGGTAAGACAATGTTTAGAACCGTGGAATCTTTTAGTCAATAGCTCAAGAAAAGTATACAATGCTCAAGTGAAAGCTCAATTTCCAACCGTGTAACCCCAAAAATGAGCTCTCTAGCTCTTTTTATAGTTTTGAATAGCTATTGGCTTGGTTCAAACCTAGTGTCTAGCCTAGTTTAAAAAATTGGTTCTTAGGTTAATTTGAGGGCTCAAATGAGCTCCAAAAATTATGAAATTTGAAATATAGGTCTACTAATACTCCTCAAGCTCAAGGACGACTCAACTTACATAAAATGGAGTTGAAATGAAAATTATATGTAGTGAAAAAGGTCATTGTCTTATGAAAATAAAGTTTGAATTTTTGTAGAGGTTTATTCTCTCCATGATCTTCTTTGACTTCCTTGCCTACTCAGTCCTGTATCTTAGCCAAGTCCTTCTCTTTGGTGCTCTTCACTCAAGCTCCCTTATCTGCTCAATCTTCATTTTGCTTCCTTTGCCGTTAACAATTGCCTCAAAGTTCATGCCACAAAAGCTCCAATTGTTGTTCGAATGGTACCCCAAGAAGAGGTGATTCACCAAGATCCTCCATGGTATGTGCAGGGTCCATGGATGTATGGAAGAAGAAACCCCCTTGCTAAAGATGCGAAAACAATTTTAAGAATTCTTGAATTCAAATGGAAAATGGAAGGGTGGTTTTTGTGAATTGAACAAGTAAGAAAGATGAAAGTTATGTTAAATATAAGTAAAAAGGAGTAGAGTGGCAACACATGAATAGTGTGGAGATAAAACACTTGACTTGTGAATTTGAGGTTGTGGGTTCAAATCCCCTCCTTGGTAGACACTCCTTAATTAAAGAGTGTTCATGCATAACCAATAGTCACAAAGGGAGCCATGGATGCCAGCGAAGCCAAATATGCCAAAGTTATATGCCTTAGTCAACACCTTGGAGTAAGCATAGGTGTTTACACCACCCAAGGATTAAATGTAGGTGTAAACATTGAATGTGTGTGATATGCATGCATGTATGTGCATGTGTGTGTATGCATGTGTGTGATGTGTATGTATGTATATGCATGTGTGTGTATGCATGCATGTATGTATGCATGTGTATATGCATGTGTGCATGTATGCATGTATGTACATCTGTGCATATGTGTGTGTATGCATGCTCGTATGCATGTGTGTCTGATGTGTATGTGTGTGTATGTATGCATGTGTATATTTATGTATGTGCATGTGTGTGATATATACATGTGTGTGTATGCATGTGTGTATCAGTTTATGCATGTATGCATGCATGTATGTATGCATGTGAGTATGTATGCATGTGTGTGTGATGTGTATATATGTATGTATGTGAATATGTTTATAATATATGCATGTGTGTGTGATGTGTATGTATGTATGTGCATGTGTATGGGATATATGCATGTTTGTATGCATGTGTGCATGTGTGTATGCATGTGTGCATGTATGCATGAATGTGTATGTATATCTTTGCATGTGTGTGTATGCATGTATGTTTGCGTGTGTGTGATGTGTATGTATGTATGTGTGTGTGATATATGTGTGTGTATGTATGTATGTATCTATGTGTGTATGCATGTATGAAAGTGTGTGTATGTATATCTTTGCATGTGTGTGTATGCATGCATGTGTGCATGTGTGTTTATGTGTGTGTGTGATGTGTATGTATGTATATGTGTATGTGTGATATATGCATGTGTGAATGTGTGTGTGATGTGTATGTATGTATGTGCATGTGTGTGATCTATACACGTGTGTGTATGCATGTATGATGTATGCATGTGTGTGTATGCATATGTGTGTTTATGGTCCAACATCATATGATGAACACAATGTGTATTGATGTTTCAAAAGTCAAATGGTAATGTCTAATATGTTGATTCAGGTTCTCCAAGTCACACGATCAACCATGTAGAATGATTGACTAGTTTGCATGAATTATTAGTTTTGGGATTTGTTGAAATGGGTGATGACATATCACATCCTATTGAGTATAGAGGAAACATAACATTGCTCATGGAGAATAGGAAGTTAAATCATCTGAGTATAAGAAGAATGGAAGGTTGATTTTCAAAGGGAACAAAGTGAGTAGGATGTCTACCTTGAATGTGAAAATTCCTTAAATGAATACAACCATGTCTGCAAAAGTTGATGGTGTTATTGATGATATAAAAATATGGCACAAACAAATCAAACACACAAACTTGTAGAGGCTAAAGTTGATGCAATCAAAGGATTTCATCGAAAGATGACCAGAATTCAAGGTTGTAGAGATGCAAAATTTATGCAAAGTATGCCAATTTGTAATCAATCAAGAGCATCATTTCCACATGAAAACATGTTAGTGAGGATGTTTCAAGATAATGCATGTAGATGTTTGGGGCCCTTTGAAGACCACGTCCATGGGAGGTTCTAGGTTTTATGTTAGATTACATTAATGACCATACATGAAAAGTATGGATATAATTCATGAAGGAGAAGAAATGAGTGTTTACACACTTTTAAAATTTCAAGGTTATGGTGGAAAAGCAATTAAGGAGGCACATTAAGGAATCAGACATTGACATCCTATGGAGGAGGTGAATACATATCAAATGAATTCAAATTTTTTGAAGATTCATGGAATTCGAATGTGATCTTCATATAAGTACACACCACAACTGAATGGTGTTTTTGACAAAAGTTGTGCACACTATTGTGTACATCATGAATAGAAAACCAACTATTGTTGTACATCAAGTTACAAATGAAGAGAAGTTTACAAGTAAAAAGCCTAGCTTATCACACATGAAAGTATTTGGTTTCATTGCATATGCATTGAGCATAAGGGATATACGTGCTACTACCTAATCACATGTGACATGAGGGTAATCATAGATGTGATGTTTGACGAAATGGAAAGGTTTTTATGTTCATGCAAAAGAAGGAAATAATGTTGACTCAAATGATAAAGGGAATGTTGAAAACTCAAGTGTGAAATCTCAAGTTCCAAGCAGTCCAGATATGTTACTTATAAATAGTTCCAAATCAAACACATGGAGAGGAAGATTGCATGGGAATTTCATTCCTTCAAAATCATCAATTACATCCAAGAAAGGTAAAGATAAAACATCTATATGTTTTGAAGACATTGATGGTGAATCAAGTGGGTGGAAAAAGAGTCTTGATTCAAGAACTTGTATTTCCCTCTATGAAGACTCCAGGAGTAAGAAAGGCACATGCATATGATACAACAAGAAGAAGTGGCCCATGAACAAGATGATAGCTACATGGATCCTCACTATGCTTACATGACTAAGATAATACAAGATATTGAACCCTCTTGTTTTGAAGATTCAATTGGAAATGCAAATTGGGAGAAAGATATCAATGATGAAATGGTTTCACTTAAGGGAAATGAAAGATGGAAGATAGTTCCATAACTAGGAGGAGAGAAATCCATTGGCTACAAATGGGTTTACAAGGTAAAGAATAACACTAATGGTAGCATAAGTAGGCATAAAGCATGATTAGTAGCAAAAGTATGTACATAGACATATGGCATTGATTATGAGGAAACATTAAACATTGTAGTTAAAATGGGTAATATTAGAGAACTTTTTGCATCGGTTGTAGCAAAAGGATGGATTTTGTATCAGATGGATGTGAAGAATTCTTTCTTACATGGTTAGTTGCAGGAAGAACTATACATGGAACAACCACACAGACATGAGGATCCAAAGCATTCTAGATATGTCTGTAAGTTGAAGAAGGCTTTCATTTTGTGTGATGAAGATCATTCATTATATGCAAGTATGGTTGATGATGAAATTATAGTTGTGGCCATTTATTTCGATGACTTGATTGTAGGTGTTGATGATGAAGAAAGCATTAAAGAAGTAAAGCAGCTCCATATGCAAGAATTCAACA
This sequence comes from Ceratopteris richardii, assembly GCA_020310875.1. Taxonomy (NCBI): domain Eukaryota; kingdom Viridiplantae; phylum Streptophyta; class Polypodiopsida; order Polypodiales; family Pteridaceae; genus Ceratopteris; species Ceratopteris richardii. The sequence continues at coordinate 59,970,667 of CM035443.1, forward strand.
TGAAAGATCTTGGCATGTTGCACTACTTTTTGGACATTGATGTTATACACACAAAAATACCTATGTGGCTACCCCAAAGGCAATATGCCTTGAATATGTTGCAAAAGTATGGTATGAATAATTGTAAGAGAGTTTCCATGCCATTGGATCACAATTTGAATTTGGATGCTACCATGTACAAAAGGATTGTGAGAAGTTTGATCAATCTTATAATTACAAAGCCTGATCTAAGCTACATTGTGGGACTTCATAGTCAATTTATGCATGTTCCTAGGAAATCCACATTTAGATGCTTTGAGACACAATCTATGTTATGCGAGTGCTACTTTGGATTATGCATTTTTTTATGAAGTTGGTTTAGAAATGCAGGTTCATGGATACATCGATGCAAATTGGGTTGGTAGTATTTTAGATAGAAGATCTATTAGCGGTTTTCTATTTTCACTTGGGAGTGTTGCTGCTATGTTAGATAGAAGATCTATTAGTGGTTTTCTATTTTCACTTGGGAATGTTACATAGAGCAGTAAGAAGTAGTCCAATGTTGCTTTGTCGAGTATAAATGCTAATTATAGAGGTTCTACAATGGCAAAATGTGGGGCATCATGGCTAAAGGTGCTACTTATAGATTTAGGTGTAGAAGTGTAGAAACTTATTAACATTTATTGTGATAATCTTAGCATCATATAGTTAGCATGAAATACTTATTTTCATGGCAGAACAAAGAATATCGAGGTATATTATCACTTCACTGGGGAGAAAGATTCATTTTGTCCATGCAAGAGCAGATACATAGGTTGTTGATATTTTCACTAAAGCACTTGAAAGAGAGAAGAAACAAAGTTTCAAAAGATGATGGGATCACAAGACATGACATTGAGCTTGAAGGTGAGTGTTGAGATACGAAGCTCAACATGTGATGATTGAGGATGATAGTACCACTTTTCTTTTCTTTGACTATATAGTGGTTATTTTGATATATGAGGATATTTTATGCAAGATTCACCAAATTTATCTACCAAGCGTGATGGCACATTTATTTTCTTGCCCGCTCACTTGTTTGCAATCATTAAGGTTCGCTTTTTATATGTTATAATTGTTGTATTAGCTCATTCTTGCACATTTTCTTTTTGTAATAAAACAAGTGGAAGAAGGTCATTCTTCCTTACTGCAATTAGTGTGTGTTCCTTTCTTTGTGTGTCGGAGTGTGTGAGAGCTATTCTCCTTATCTCTTTCCTCTTGGCATTTTATGCATACTAGTGTTTTGTATTGATATTTTTATGCAACAACCAATGGTTATAAACAAGCACATCTCATTTGTTATTGGAGTTCAATTGCTCATTAACTTGCAATTATGCTTGTGTATGAAGGATTTAACTTTAAGAGAGGAGGAATATACTATGTGGAAGGACTAGATCAATATGTCGATGCATCTTTATTGATTAATAATAGGAAATTTTATGGATCATTAAAATCATACCAACATTTCATCACCATTTTTTTGTATCATTCTAATTGGATTAGTTTTAGATTTATAATGGGCGAATGTATATAACTTCCTTACCCTTGAGGGTTTGTCTTAGTCATGATGCACTCATTGAATTCAAATCTTAAGTTAATTGAACATCATAACTAGAAAAAACACATTAAACCTCTAAGCTATCTCCTAAAAGATATTACATAAATTCTCTAACCTCTCTTCTCATACATCTATCATACATGAACACTCTTCAAATACTTTTGTGTTGCCTAGAATGTACACTTTTCATATAATTTCATGTTGATGATAAAGTATACAGTGTAGCCAACAAAGATCATATACCATGGAACCCATGAGCTTGGCCATTCAAGATTTAGTCGAATTGCTGCCATTTATACACATTCCTATCAGAAAAAAGATACGATATTGAATGGTGGTTTATGATGGACACGCCCAAGTTCTCAACATCGAATATTCAAAGACAATCTGAGCCACGAAGTATGAGCATACGTAGAACTGTGTGACAGTCGGATTTTTCCTGATTCGATCGCCACATCAGCGGGAGTTTCCTCTTGGGAACGTTGAGATCAGTATACGAGAGAGTCTGTCTCCTTCCGTCCATCTGTGCATGGCAGCAGACGTGAAAACATTTCCGTGATTGCCTCAGGACGGGCAATACCCACATCCACACACACACACATACAGAGAGAGAGAGAGAGAGAGAGAGAGAGAGAGAGAGAGAGAGGAGGAGGAAAAAGTAGTAACATGCTTTAGTAGCAGGCCATGGTTCTTATGGTGGGCAGCCGCCTCTGTATTGCACCCGTCGGCAGTAGCTTAAAGGGATATAAATATATCAGGGTAGCGTGGCAGCGGCCAACGGTGTGTGTGAGATCATGCGCGTTGCAGACGCCGTATCCCATTGAAGAGCCCGCTCTCAGAGAAGGGCCTTCATGTGTGTTTGTTGGACCTGTTGAAACTGCACAGAAAGACAGATTAGAAGCTCTCTACCGGCAGGTACCATGAAATTTTGTCATTTTAAGGGCAACCGGTAGTTTTACAAGTCATTCTTTATACCGAACGAGAGAAGCGGCGTACATGAGTTTGCGCGTCATGTCTGCCGTTTATCTGGTGTCTCATGTTCCCTCATTTTGGATCCTGTCTGTCTCTCCTCCTAGTATGCCGCCTCGAGTGGGCAGAGAGAATGCGTTTCGCATATGAGTTTGCATTCAATTTTTGCTGCTGCATGTCATTCGCATGTTTTCTCTCTTTCGTTCTTTTCTCTTTTCTTATTTCGGAAAAGAAGGGGTCGTTTTATATGGCTAGCAGACGGCTAATGTAAGTGCATCTTAAGACACATTCTTTTATTTATTTAACTTACTGCACACCTCTCTCTCTCTCTAAACATATTTTGTTAGCTTGTTTGCTCCACCAATTATTGGGCTTATCCAGCTTCCGTAGAAATGTTGGCTTTAAGGGCCATGTAGAAAGGTAGAGTTAAGTTTTGAACCATTTTCTAGTGGGTCTAAGAGTCAAGTCAAGTCGCATATTAGGGGTTTGTACACACCTTCAACAAGGTTCAATTACTTCTAAAGTGCATGTAGTCAAACGGGAGATGATCCATAAATCTCTCCTTTTTTTTGGGTAGCGAATGAAAGCCAACGACTTGGATTATCATAACAATGATACAATTAAGGAATCATTTTCAGGTAAAAGTATATAGAATCTTGATCAAGGTGGTGGGCTGTAGATGTAAACATGAATTAAGATCACAGTGAGAGTGAACTTTCTCATCATTCTTTGTCTATTATTCTATTTCAAGTGCATAATTATCTTTTTCTTGAAGAGCATGGCTGTTTTGGATGCCCTTAAGGAGGGGTATGATTATCGTAGTCCATCATAGTGGAGAGTGAACTTTCTTATCATTCTTTGTCTATTATTCTATTTCAAGTGCATAATTATCTTTTTCATGAAGAGCATGGCTGTTTTGGATGCCCTTAAAGAGGGGTATGATTATCGTAGTCCAAATGTTGAATCTCCCAGTCTTTTTCACATCTATGCAGATTGCATAATCTCTTGATTCACAAATGATTGCATAATGATGTAGTGACCATTCTTCCAATCAAAATGTTTCTTCTTCTAACTTCTAAGCATAATGCTGAGCATACATATGAGTTATAAGATCTACTAATCCAAGGCTTGTGTGATTACAAGGGTAGATGACTGAATTTTGGGAACTAGGTATAATAGACATGATAGTCCGCTTCCTCCAAAGGAAAGATCTTGTAATTTGCATGAAGGGATTCAAATCAAGTCCACCCACTTGGAAGCGAATGATATGTAATATATGACATGTCACATGACAATGCTTTGCAAAATGCACTTAAAATTGCAATAGCTGTGCTTGGAATTTCCAGATGCTTAGTTTGCCAAGAATTGCAGACAATACTTGGGGGTTTGTTGTTTGTGAATGACATTTATCCTTTAAGGATAACCTGATTTTTTGAAAGTTTGCATCTGTTAAGCCTTGATAAAATAGTGGAAACTTAAAGGTGGTCTTCAAATACTTTTTAGTATTGAAATGAAAAAATAGTGTGTTATATGATATGAGCCAATTTGCAAGCCAAAAACTGTTGTCCCTAGCCTTTTTCTCCTACATACAAGAGATGGGTTGTAGTGTAAGAGCACGAAAATGAGAGAGACCAATGCCCTTACACATAACAATGGGCTATGTAAGAAAACTGTTACTAGAAATATTTGAAGTCATGTGTCATCTCACTTTAAAAAGACCAATCTATAATATCGAATGCTTTTGCAAAGTCAATCCATAGCCTAATTGTGTTCTAGGTAGATTTTTATACATAATCACCAACTAGCACCAACTAGCTAATTGTGTTCTAGGTAGATTTTTATACATAATCCATTTATTGCTGCATAACAATAATAATATTATCATATATGGATTTGTTTTTGATAAACCCTAATTGTGGGTTGTTAAGGAGTCACATTAGAGTGATAGGTTGCCAATCATGGAGGGAGGGGCAATTAACATTCTTACATAGGCATACCTTCTTTTATTGAAAGGGGCATTGCTTGCATATAGCCACATGTCATTACATACCTCAAGAGTGAGGTCCATCAAGGACTCGTAATAATGCATGATGAACATACTTAAAAAAAAAAAGAAAAGGTTTTTCCAATTGTCCATACATGATGAACATAGTGGAAAGCAACGTTTTAGCAACGGCAATGGCAACACGTTAGCAACGTGTTGGCAACGAGGGCAATGTTTGGAGCTAGGCGTTGCGATAAAGTTATTTATTTTTTAGAATTTGTATGTATATATATTTTTTTATTTTGGATATTTTGGCATATATAAGGTGGGATATGACTAAATATACCATAAAAGTATAAGACATACATAGCATAGATTATTGACTCTAGACTAGTCACTATATGATTCACCATTCAGAGCTACATCAATATTCAAATCAATCATCATAGAAGAGTATGCTTGGCTTTGAAGGCCAAGGATGAAGCTTTTGTCCAACATGTGCATTGTGTAAGTGCATTATAAGAACATTGGAAATTCAAAGTATCAATGTATCTCGAGATGATAAGACCCAGAAAGAAAAGCATACATAAATGAATCTCTACCCTTCTAAAGCTTTTTATGTCTTCCTCATTCTCCACATTTTTTGTATTGCATATATTAGAGATTTTGGATAAGATCTTAGATAAGACTTTATATAATTTGTTATTTTTCCTAAGAAAAACGTATTTTGTGGTTTTTTTTTTTTTTTAAATTTAAAAAAATGAAAGGAAAGCAAAGCGTTGTGAACGTCGCAACGTTGCGAAGTTGCGGTGGCGAAGTTGCAGATCGTTCGCAACGCGTTGCGATGCAACTATGATGATAAACCATGACAGAGTTTTGGAGTATTAAAGCATCTTTTCAAAGCTCGGAAGTAAAAGATGCGAGCACAATCGAAAGCAAGTGTTCAACGTTATCCTATTTTTCCTCATAGTAACATAAATTGAATTTTTACACTTCTAGTTAGTACAACAATGATGACATTATCCATGCATGCGCTTTCAAAGTCATCTCAATGGAGAGCGAGACAACTCTAGATTGGAGAATACAAGGTAGAGGTATGCTTACACAACTTGGACGTTGGGACTAGTGAAGAATTTGTAAATAAGCCTTTGGAGAGGCATGGCTTTCCACATGAGATATGGTGGTTGTTTGTGAATGATCACTACCTTGATAGTGGATCACCACCCATATATAGATCAAACATGGGTTTCATTGATGTGTAGTGTGTCAAACCCACTAACCAATTTCACAATTGAAAAAATCTGACTAAAGGGGCCTTATTGGGCTTTGGGTTCAAGATTGGGCTCGAGTTCACAATTTGGACTCGTTAGAGTTGTGGGGCCTACAAGCTATATCATGAATGGTTTTAACTTGCATTACATACCATTCTAGTCGAAATCCCACTTGGTAATAAGTCAAGTCTGCCTAAGCCATCAATTACCCATAATTTTTGTAATATCATCTTCATCCAACATATAAATTGGGATTCCTTCTAGAGGGGCCCTTTGAAATGTGCAATACAACATACAATCATAAGGGGTAGACATTGATCATATACTAACACCTCCCCCCTCTATGTTTGCCTCATGATAAATTTGGTAGGTCTTGGTCTTATACCCATATGTTCGAGATGTTAACTAAGTTTCGCCTTCCAAAGTGCTTCAATGAACATGTTTGTAGCATTGTTTTTCTTTAGAACATGATTCCAACTCTAGAATCTCCTCCTTTATTAGTTTATGGAGATAGTGGAATTGTACATCTATGTGTTTTGCATGAGCATCAAACACTGGATTCTTTTTACGTTATGCAACTTTGATTGTCACATTTAAGTGTCGTTGCCATTCAAAATGGAAGACCCATATCTCCAATAACTGTTACTAAGTTGACTCCCTCACAAGAGGCAAAGAATGTTTTGTACTTTGCTTTAGTGGAAGAAAGTGCTACTACATGTTGCTTTTTACACATCCAAGAGAAGATACATGAACCAAGTGCGAAACAAACAATCTCTTCCCCAATTTGAATTGCAGTACATTTGAATGGTATCACTTGGACTACAGAATACCACAGTATAAGGTTCCTTCAATGTATCTTAGAATCTACATGCTTGCATTCTAATGGCTTTCTTTTGGTTTGTTAGAGAACTTGCTCAACACTCCAACAACACAATATTTTTTTGATCTAGTGTAGTACAAAAAGAAAGGACTTCCAACAAGCTTCTTGTACTTATAAACATCTATATGAGGTGTATCATCATTTGTTGAGAGTTGAAGTTTTACTTCCCAATGTGCCAATGGTTTTGCAATCCATCATCTCAAAAGCTTTAAGGATTTTTGTAGCATATTACGATTGCAATCTGAAAATCCCATCTCTTTTGGACATTAGATTCTTCCACGTGAGAGACCTTGTGCAACCAACCTAGCTCTGTACTTTTCTTAAGTACCATCCGCACTATGTTTGGTTTTCTAGATCCACCTAATATTCTCTTTTTCATTATCGAGAATGCCATCATACTCTGCTCCATTGCAGTATCCACTTTGGGTCCTTTTGAACTTCATCTACACTTGTGGATTTTTTTATTGATCCCATGATTTCAACCACAACCACGATGATAACAATGTGGTGTACCATGTGAGGCTCTTCATTGCTCCGCAATCCTCTTTGATCCATGCAAATCTTTTGATCATGATTGTGGAACATCTACTTGACGATTGCGATCACCAAAGAGTTGACGTGCCCACTTTGGTAGTGGCTTACATTATGTGGCAGCAACATGTTGGCTTTTTGGAGGAATTTCACTATATGATGTCTACTTCTCCTCATCCTCCTTAAACTCTCTCTCTCTTTATGGGAAGGCACAAGCTGAGTTGTTTCTTTAGTAGATGAGATAGTGGATTTACCATGTTCTCCACTAGGTGTGATTGCTTATCAAACATGACCTCATTGTTGACAATGATTTTCTTTGCCTTTGGATTATGCCTTGGACTCTTCAGTGTACCTAAGAAGAATCATGTTTTGCTTTTGCATCCCCCATTTTTCCTGGGATAGAAATCAAGCCTGTAAACCAAACTCTTTCCTTGTTTTGAAGTGGGACTTTTTCTCATAATCAACTGAACCTCGTTCAGAAATCCGTTTCTAATCGCTTCAATGTTTCCAGATTTCAGGGCAGTTTCTCGTCACAGGGTTTTATGTCTCTACTATGATGTCTAAATTGTATTCTATTTTAAATTCAAACTAGCCAGTTTGTGCTGACTTATTGAAAAGCTAAGAAAAACACATTCAGGGTTAACATATTCAATCATACTTTTTCTTGAATGAGAGCTTTAGAAATCAATCTTACCTTGCCAGCAATAGCTTCAAGAAAGCCTATCCGAGCAGTTCCTTTATAATATGCATTCAATGATCTTTACTAAACTTCAGTCTAAATTCATCCGAGCAGTTCCTTTATAATATGCATTCAATGATCTTTACTAAACTTCAGTCTAAATTCATGAGTCATGAATCATTCAAATATTTACATCCTATAGGGTCCATGCTATGTACTAACATTTGACAATAATCATGTTTGAATTTAAATTTTTGGTTGTCTGATTTTATAACAAATCTTCATTTTGGGCCATATTGATATAAGGGTATGTTTATTTTATGTCTTCAGGCAAGGGATTCTTATTACAATGGACAGCCATTAATCGTTGATGACATGTTTGATAAAGTAGAGGTAATTGAATTATCTTTTCTTTTACGTTGTGATATTTAAATGCTCGAGTGTTGCTTTCTCTGTCTTTCTTTATCTATCTACCTAGCTATATCAATTTCACATAATATCGAGTATTTGTTTATTTGTAGGTTGGATACAATTGCATCAAGTTTAGTTTCCTCCCTCCCCCCACCCCCCTTTAAAGAGAAATGAGACTCTATTCAGGGTATGGTTGTCCACTATTGAGAGTCTGTTCATGCCAATGGCCGTCCGTTGGTATTCTAAATTGTTGATGTTTTCAGTTGTTTCATTGTCAGTATAATTATAGGTATTGGTGCTGCAGAATAATGGCTAATGTATATTTTTGGGGATCCTTTCTGTCATTTCTTTGTTTTGTGTGGCCTTGTCATCAAAGAGTGACTATGATATGCACTTTTAGCCTTCAGCTCTACAGTTGTGCCGATATATTCTTCTTGGCCAATTGATGCAGCCAATCTGATTGACAGAATGGTCCTTAATGTAATTATCTTAGATTTAAGGGAAAGTATTCATATAAAAGTTAATTCCTTTCTCCTGTTTGTTTTTGGAAACAAGTCTTGCTTATACTCAGGCAAAGCACAAGTGAATTTATCTTTTCATCTTTCAAACCATTTGAATGCAAGGACTTCACAATGTAGCAGAAACATCTTTTGCAAATGCACAAGTGAATTTATCTTTTCATCTTCCAAACTATTTGAATGTAAGGACAACTATCTAGCAGAAACATCTTTTGCAAAGTAACTTCTTTATTTAGAGCTCCTGCTTTTATCTTTTAAGAAAGGAAATCTATGTATTTTCTTGCCATATGGATTTCACAAGCTTCCTGGAAGACTAATGTGGCATCAGACTCTATGAAACGTAACATAACTAATCCCTTTTGGAATAAACATGTTGTAATGGTCTTTCAAAATTGGGTTCTGATAATTTTTGAAGAAATTCTAGAATCATTTGAAACCATATATAAATATATACATACTCACCCCCCCCCCCCCCCCCCCCCCCCCTTCTTTGAGGCAGCTGGTATAGACCTAATAATTCCCTAAAAATTACTGTCAAAATTAAGTAGATCTTACATACGCCCGGATGTAAAACATGATATGCAAATCAGTGAAGTAAATTATCTATTCTTCCTTGATGACTTAAGTGCCAAGGGCCCCAAACCTAAATGGGTTCACATCAGTCACTTTCACATAAGAGTGCATCTTCTTCCACATTGTGCTTCCTTGCAATCCTGATCCTAACCCTCTTAAGGACATTTGTAATCTCTCTGCTTCCAAGATGCTTGTTCACCTTTACGTCCAAAGCAACAGTCATCATCTGTGCAAACTTTCTAATCTTCTAATGGCCTTGGGAATGCTCTTCTTGAAAGTATGGCCATGTAGCCCCCAATGGAGATTGACAATGTACTATCACAATCTGTGTGCCAACCTCAACGGGAAAGGCACTATGTGCATATAAACAGACACTTTGTATAGGTCCCTCCTGCAATAATGCTGAAATACCAACCCATTAGGATCAAGGTATAATATATCAAGGATCAAATTTTATAATTCTTATTTTTAATTTCTTTCTTCTCATTTATTTTTATGTCTTTATATACATTGGGATTTTTTAAATGCTTATTATTAATTTTTTTGTCCTTAATTTCTTTATTTGATAGTTACATTATTTATTTATCTATTGTTATTTTGTTTTTTTTGTTATTTGTTTTTTATTTTTATTATTATTTGTTTGTTCTTTGTGCTCTCTCTCTCTCTCTCTCTTTTTCTCTCTCTCTCTTTCTCTCTCTCTCTCTCTCTCTCTCTCTATATATATATATATATATATATATATATATATATATATATATATATATATATATATATATATATATATATATATATATATATATATGTATATATATATATATATCTATATATATTGTTATTTTGTTTTTTCTGTTATTTGTTTTTTATTTTTATTATTATTTGTTTGTTCTTTGCTCTCTCTCTCTCTCTCTCTCTCTCTATATATATATATATATATATATATATATATATATATATATATATATATATATATATATATATATATATATATATATATATATATATATATATATATATATATATATATATATATATATTGATAGGAGACATAGAAGTTGACGATGCACATTTTATTTCGTTTTGTTTTTGTTTAATTTGCTTATATACATATAGTTATATATATATATATATATAATCATTATTTATTTATTTATTTATGGAATTATTATTTTTTATTTATTTTCTTTTAATTTAAATTCTATTTTTATATATTTTATATTTTTTATTTTAATTTGTTTCTTTTTTAATTATTTATTATTTTTTATTATTTAATTATTTATTATTTTTTAATTTTTAATTTTTAATTTTAATTTTATTATTTATTTATTATTTTTTGTTTTTTGTGTGTGTGTGTGTGTGTGTATGTTCGTGTTCATGTGAGTGTGTGTGCATCTCTTATTGTATTGGTTTTCTTTCTTGGTTTTTTCTTTCTGGGTTGTATTTTTCATGTTTTATATTGGTCTTAAGTCTCTTGCTTTTGTTTGTTATTTTTTCCAATGTGTATGTGTTTGTGTTCTCTATCTTGAGTTCGTAAGTTTGGATAACTCTGAACTTATGAAGGTATATATATATATATATATATATATATATATATATATATTTATATATATATATATATATATATATATATATATATATATATATATATATATATATATATATATATATATATATATATATATATATATATATATATATATAAAATTGATTATTATTTTTTAGTGTGGTTTATTTTGTATTGGTTTTCTTTCTTGTTTGTATTTTTCATGTATTATATTGATCTTATTTTTTGTGTAGTCTCTTGCTTTTGTTTGTTGTTTTTTTTAATGTGTGTGTGTGTTCTCTATCTTGGGTTCGTATATGTAATATGAAGGTATATATATAATATAGAGAGGGATGAGTCACAAATGCTGACAAAATCTCATCTTGATCCTTGGTAGGATAAGTTTCCAAACCCTCCAATGCAGTGAACCTATGTGGCCTTCACATCAATCCATCAAAAAGCTCACAACTCACTATAAGAAATATAGATCATGTGTCGTTCCAGTATCAAAAAATATAGTATCAAAAAATATTCATGAACTCCACTATCCAACAAATGTGGATCTAAACCAGCTTGTTGTCCTAGTCTTCTTCATCAACAGAATGAAGGTACCGACATACAAAAACAGTCTTCGATGATCATGCCATAAAACATGGCTCGTACCTAAGGGTGCCCACTAAAATGTGAATGATTAGTGTATCCAATAGCGCTACACTACTTTGCCTAGTCCTCCATCCCTCATGATGTCGTAGCTCGAAGTCAGATAATACTGCTCTAACTTCTGCATAAACATTTTGAGGCCACCCATCTATGGTTACCCATAGAACCTATAGTAGAGTGCATCCATAACATGCAGCCATAGGGACCAAATTATGGTCTTTGACTCAAACAACACAAGGAAAAAAAGAATGCAGGAAAATGCATCGATGCTCAAAAAATTAAACCAAAATAATGTTGTCAAGAAAAAATACACCATGCACCCTTCTCCAAAATTTATTGAGGAGCTAAATTCCTTAATCACATGACAAATAGTCTCCCATAACTACTGAGAATCGTAGTCCTCGTCTTAAGGTAGATGTCATCGGTAACAAACTTAGAGGGTAAGTCCTCTATCACATGGAAGAAATTGATTTGTGGTCATGGAGAAAAAAAAAATGCTCTCTCACGAAGCCTTCTCCATATGTGATCAGGAAGAACCTATACCATATCACGTGATTATTGCAAGCACCTACCACCATACATGCGAAACAAAAAGATGGCATGATAGGAATCATCCGTTATGCCTATGATCCACTCTGCCTATGATTCACCATCCACTCTGTCTATGATTCACCATGTGGAAGTCTTGTGCAAAAATCTAGTGCCTATGGATATTGTTAGCTATGAACTTGATTACAACCATGAGAACACACTCTGAATAAGAGTGCAATCTTAGCCATATCTTATCCATGCTCTCATTGGCCAAAAAGTCTCTCTATTTTGTATAAAAAGACATCTATCGAATGTAAAAGGAAGGCACATTTTTATTGTCATATCAGTGCATATGTGTGTAGGAGAGAGAACCTTATCTCCCTCCTATGGTTGTCTCTCGGTGCGCGTGTCCCTGTCTGTGTCTCTCTTCTTGTTTGTCTTCCGCACATGTTGCGCTGAAGCACTCGACTTCCATAGATGGTATCAGAGCAAATGATCTCGACAAGTACATAGGTAGTGTAATGGCCATCTTCGTTGTAGGCCATGCACGACACCTGAAGGCTCACGAGCAAGAGTGCTGCAACGAGTGGCTGAAATAGAAAAGCTCACTGCTGCTAGAGAAGCTAAAGGTGTACTGCTCGCTGGAAAAGGACGTGAGGAAGAACTTAAGAAGCGATAATAGTGCGAACAAGCGTCATTGTGGATTGCTTCTCAGATTGTCTGAAGCACGTGAATGAACCTGCCACAAAGTGCGCGGACTCCGAAAACACTGATAACCGTAAAGGAATCGTTAAGATGATTACTAGTGCTTTCTGGTGAGAGGACCGATAGTCTAGCCTCATACAAAAAGATAAGCTCCATCTGTCTCAAGCAGTTTATTCGTGCCCTTTTTTTTCAATAACACAAGTCAAGGACGTACACGAGATCTGTTTCTATGCCATGCTCTCTTATGAGTTTCTGAGACAAAGATTAGCGTTGTTCTTCATCTCCTCACGACTACATATGTTTGAGGCACGTATGGATGATTAATAAGAGTGGCTAATATCCACAAGATTGCTCCACACAGTTCCCCTGAGTGGTCGCTACTCGTGCTGGTGGGACAAAGAAAAGATACAAGGATTCAGGCGATCGCTCATGCCCACCATCGCATGCACCTGGCAAGTTCATTTGCATCAACTGTCCGATTGAAGATTGGTGCTCCTCTAGTTCTGTTCGATAGATTTCACACCGCTGTAGTAGCTCGATGCTTGTGCAAGGTGAATAAGCTACAGAGAGGCAAGCAACGACTGTAATTGTTCAACGCTAAAGCTTAGGTCCAGCCGCTTTGGGAGGATGTCAAGCGTGCTTGCTGTTCGCGAGGTGTGAGCATGAGCTCTAATATGAAGGATGATCGGACGCTAGAGCCATGAAATCATTTGAAGGAGGTAATTATAACAAATAATGAGCACCTGTTCACTATGACATATTGCACCATTGCAGACTCCAGATTGCTTGTTATTATCAGTTAAAGAAAATACTCAATGTACTTCAGCTCTATGCTAGCAGAGCAAATCAAAACATCGCTGGTTTTTTGCATTTTTTGATGAGCTTCAAGACAGGATTAAAGGCATCTTATGGCTCGCGCAACCATAGATATGCTGTCATAGTTTGATCTCTTTTTCCCTCTATCCTCACATGATGCGCAAGTTAATATCGAAAGAGAATCTCTGGCCACTATTGTGCAATCAAATAAGTTGATTCAAAATAAGTTCTTTCATGACAAATCGAAGAGTATCATAATGAAGAGCTACACTAATGCTTTTGCTATTTTGCACATATCTTCCTTATGACTTTCCAAAATCTGCATCACAAATATAGAAACATTTTCATCTATCTCGGACCTTTAATGCTTTGTAATAAATCCTACATATGTAGGTCTAAGCATGTCATTTTGTTTTCATAATCTATGGGAATTAGACACCCCCTCAAGTCATTAGAGGGAAGGACCTTTCCCAAATTTATTTTCTAGTTTGTTTTGCATCTACAAGTTTTCTAGAGTGCCTACAACAAATTAAACAGTATGCAAAGAGCAAGTCAAAGCAAGAAGCTGAACGAGGGGATGGAGTTATGAACATCATCAACAAACAACAACGACAATGACAACAACAAAACAATGATAACAATGTCAACAAAATAATGCTATAAGCCCTTCAATCCTTTGTACCACCCTACTTTGTCCTAGGGAAGGAGGATATACATGTACCACCCTAGAGTGAGAGAAGGATACAAAACACATTGTTCCACCCATTAGTTTGAGAGAAGGAAGCCAAAATATTGTACCACTCTCTTTTACACATGGGAAGGATCTTTACCACTCTCATTGTATGTAGGGAAGGAATAGTGCCCACGAAGAGCTATGTATAATCAAGCTCAAGGGCGGATTGTTAGCTATGAACTTGATTACAACCATGAGAACACACTCTGAATAAGAGTGCAATCTTAGCCATATCTTATCCATGCTCTCATTGGCCAAAAAGTCTCTCTATTTTGTATAAAAAGACATCTATCGAATGTAAAAGGAAGGCACATTTTTATCGTCATATCTGTGCATATGTGTGTAGGAGAGAGAACCTTATCTCCCTCCTATGGTTGTCTCTCGGTGCGCGTGTCCCTGTCTGTGTCTCTCTTCTTGTTTGTCTTCCGCACATGTTGCGCTGAAGCACTCGACTTCCACAGATATACAGGCTGGTACTACATACAACCTCAACTCTCATCCACCAATCCCTCAACTCATGTCTAGATCACTTACAATGACCAATGAATGGGGAATCTATACGGCCACACAAGGGTAGAGATACTACACATGTTGAGAAGGATCCACACAATGATCCAATAAGGAGGTCTCATACTTGTGAGGCCATAAGGATCAATCATGATCAATCGAACTATCTCGGATCTCCAAAGGATCCATCTAGAATACCCTTGTCAAGAAGATACCCATCATCCATGTAACTTTACTCACACTACGAGGTAGGCCTAGATGGCTGTCTCTCTTCGTTCCATAGCAAGCCTAATATCGTAGAAGCGATTGGTACACAACCATAGAAGCACCAGGTTATCCTTGGTCCTCTATCCATCTCTAGCCATCAAGTGTTAATGTCTTCCACAAAGGCTTCAGAACTTGGAAGGCATAGCCCTCACCAAAGATCCTCTCGTGTATCTAGCTCTATTTAGGCCATGGTAGGCGCCTCCCCACCAAAGACCTCTTGAGAATGAGAGAGACCCTAAATGACCAAAGACATGTCCAACGTCGCACCTAAAGCCTAGTGGTATTGCAGAGCATCCCAAGAGGAATGCCTTCTTCGGCAATCCCATGCAAATGCAAATCATCGATATGACCTAATAGATTCTGGAGGTCTTGGGTCCATGACCATAGTTCTGCTAGAATCTTGCGAATATGCTTCAAGAGAATACTCCCAAATCGAGACTTTGAGGATTTTCTCATGTGCCTACGCCTCATCATCCTACATAAAAATGGTCCCTAAAGACCCTCAAAACCTCCTACCCGGGGGCCTGAAACATCCCCTCCAACATGGACGACCCCATGGGAACAAACACATGTGGGCCGGTATGCAGAGGATGCTTTTATGCTCGTAGATGGAAAAGTGTCCTCTCTTGAGGTAGTCCGTGCGAATCAATAGGTGTAGGAGAGGTTGTCCCCTCCGATTTTAGTTGAATTTCTCTCCTTAACTGGTTGATCAGTGATAATGTGGGAAAAACCTTCCATGGTGAAGGCTTAGGACTGGGTGGCTGAATAGAATTGGCTTCGGGGAATCTTCTTGGAAGCTTTCAACCCAAAATAGAAACTTCTCGCTGCCTCAGTTTTTTTGGAACCTCCTCAATTCCTTAAGCTCCTTACAAAATAGAAGGTTTTCCACGGAGAAAGTTACTATTTTTGGCCATAAAAAAATTAATGATTTATTTTTTTGAAGCCAAAAATAGTATGAATATGTGGAAAACAATTTTCCACAATTAAATGTGGATTTTGATGTCCACTTCAAGTTTTTTGCTTTATCCCCAAGTCTCTTCTCAACAGCCATGGATTCTCGTTTCCTCCCCCCTCCCCCGGGACGCCCCCCCGAGGGTGACCATAGGAAACTCTCAGACAACATCATGCAAGCTGCTTGGGAGTTCATGGTCGTGGTGTGTGTGCATTGTGAGGTGTGTGTGAGCATGTGTTCCCTTGTAAATTGTAGTTCTATACCCACTATTGGGCACTGATGACGTTAGTGGGGATGTCATAGTAGTGTGTTGATACTATGCATAGTGGAGCTTATATTCTATATAGTCTTGTGGTTGACTACCATGAGCTTATAGTTGCACATTCATTTGAGGGTGAATTTGGGGTTTGCGTGGATTCATTCTGGTATATAACATCATGCAAGGATTCCTCCTCTCTAGGCACCTGCTACCCACTTGTTTGGGCACCAAAAAAGGAGGCATCCAGCCTGGCAGAAGCATTTTCTGATTGGTGATCCCCAAAAATGATCTAAACAGCAGGATGGTGAATTTCTTTCCCAGGCCCATGTATCAGTAACACTAATTGAATCCAATAGACAAATGATGAACGAGCAATAAAACTAATTGAACCTAACAAACCGATGAGAGAACCTGTAGGGAATACCAATTCCCAACCATGCCTTTCCTACTAGTATGAACCGATTACATACATGATACAACTATCGCATGTACCAGTGTCTATAGAGAGTACTGGTGTGCTGAATGTCAAATGGCTATAGTGACGATGTGATGATGCTTCTGCCTCAGATCGCTGCGCTTCTGTTCCACCTTGCCTTTCCTACTAGTACGAACCAGTTACATACAACTATAGCATGTGCAAGTGCCTTTAGAGAGTACTGGTGTGCTGAATGTCAAATGACTATAGTGATGATGTGATGATGCTTCCGCCTTGGATTGCTGCACTTCCATCCTTTAAATACCCTTGCTTCGAAGTGATCCACATGTGCACCCTTTTGTTATGAGCCATTCCAGTGATGGCTTCTTCCTTCACTTCTATGCAAGTCTGGGCTTGGTAGGCTCCTGAGGAGTTCTGTATCTCTTTCTGTGTCCAGAGCTTGAGTCTGGATTCTTTATCCAATCTGTCCGTGTACAATGAAGACTCGACCCTTTTTTTTTTTGGGGGGGGGGGAGGGGAAGGTTTTCCTTTTTTCCCCATTTTGATGCTTGTGGCTGCTGCGGATATGCCTCTAAAGTCTAGCAGAGAGAGAAGATAGCAAGGAGAGGGTGGAAGAAAGAGAGGAGAGAAGACGGCTGTGACAAACCTTTTTTTTATCCCTCTTTTGTACAACTTCAGCTCTCAGAACAGTCAAGGATCAAACATGTAAGAAAATGGTTTGTGATGAGTGGAAAAGTAGATATGTGCACCAGAAGCATGGATTTCCTTTAGAAGTTAGATTCACAAAATGCAATGTCAACAAATTGTCCAGGGGTTGATTTTTTTTTTTTGAAATTTGAAATTGTCCAAAATTCACAGCATGTCCTGGGTAATGGAAATTTTTGAAATTTCAAATCATCCAAAAGTCGAGACAAGATTGCTGTGTGAGAATTATCTTTCTTGGATACATGCTGTGTGAAAATTGACAATTTTATGGGAGACAAGGAAGTTGTATATTAGAAGGCAGCCTGTGTTAGGAAAGCAGGTCCGTTGCTGGCTATGCATCCTTGCCATTGACTTTTTCTTTTCTTCTGTCTGAAATAATCTCTTCATTGTGCTGATGAGCTCATTTCAGGGATATAAGTAGCAAGTTTGTGTGGTCCCGAAAAATCCTTGATTGATTCACGTAGCTTACATGATGTTTAAGTATGTAAGCCTGTTTATTTGGGCTTTTTATTGGCAGTGGTTGACTATCATGCTTATTGTGTATGAACTTTTAACACAGCCAATGCCCTAGGCCAACATATTCATAAGGCCTCATTCCAGTTTCAAAATATCACATTCTCATATTCATTATTGTTAGCAGGTGAGGTTGCGATGGTACGGCTCAAAATTGGTTATGAAGTACCCCCGTTGCAGCCTTAAAAGATTGTCTGTATATTCTGATGCTGAGGTAAGTGCAGGGCTTAAACCTAAGTTCATAATTTAAACATCCTTTCGGTGTCCATTTATGAATTTTGAAACTCCTGAGAAAACTGTTTTTGATTGGTTGTTTGTTTGTTTGTTTTGGAGGGAATTAGGCAGATAATTCCCAGATACTGGCCTTGGCTAGCATATGGATGCTTTTCCTGGTGATTGGTCTCATCTCAGCGTTGGGTGTGCCAGTCTGTACGCTTAGCAGGACTTGCAAGGAGACGGCTCACTACTACCTTTTCAATCATGTTCATAATCACATGCTCTCCTCAGATTTAGGAATTAGTATGAATGTGGCAGTAATTGCAGCAATGGGTGTTTTGATTGGTGTTCCTGTATCAACTGCCGCATGTATTCTCTCAGGACCTTCTGAATATCTATAAACTTAGAATATAATATCTGTTGAACCTCATCTCCATGGTTTTAGGAATCCTTTAAAGCAACAATTATTATATTAAAGTCTTCATTTGGTTGTGTCAGTAGGAGCACTGAAGGGCCTTTGGAAAGGTGATCTCATTGCACTCAAAGGATCTTGTCCAAGCTGTGGTGAAGAGGTAGTGAACTTAATTGTGAGCATTATATTATCATCAAGCCTGGATCTAATATTGCTTTGGGTATCGTTGGCAAAAACATTCATGCTTCTCAGTTTTATATTATCATCAAGTCTGGATGCCTAACATTATCTCAGATTCATTAATAAAAACCATTCATGATTGGGATTAGAAACTTTGTTAAAAATAATTTCAAGGCTCAATCACATCACGTTTGAAACAGGAGAGCCCTACAGAGATAGAGCAGTGAAATAGGTAATTGAATTACACATGCATGAGCAAGCTACAAAGCTTGCTGTTTATTCACTAGGATTAGAGCATGAAGGACTGCTCGGTTCGTCAAGTGCAACAATTAACCATCGTTTGTGTGCATATCGCATTCTTTAAAAATGCTGTTTCATTTATATCCTCACTTGTTGATTAGAGTGTATGTGTGTGCACATTGTCAAATCTTACATGGAAATAAGATCTTCATTATGGTAAAGCCATAGTAACGTAGGATGGGGTTGGATTACAAAAAAGATTACCCCTTGAGTATGGCCTCTATGAGCTGGACCAATAATGCTTACCACCTCAAGATGATCTTTGTATCATCCAGTCAGCAGCAAGAAGGCTTGAGTTATGGCAAAACAATGTATCGTGTTATAGCAGGAAAGTTGCACTCCCCAACTGCACACATGGTTCAATTGGAAGAAGCGTTGGGTATCAGGACCACACCTCAAAGTAAGGAGGCGTAAGTTGCAATTGTGGACCACGAGGCCAACAAGGCAAAAATATGTATTTTTCCGCTATAATCTCAAAAGATGACAGTGTAGTCTGGCACCGGGGGAGAGCCTCGGATCGAATTGGCAAGTCATATAAAGCTGCCAGGAAAGAGCTTAAAAATCTGTGTTCCCTATCCTGTTGAAGACGTCCTTAAGCCCTTCTCCACTTCGAGCATCAGAGTGGTGGGCAAGGAAACAATGGAAGGAGTAGTTAACCAATGTCAAGAGTGCCAATGCTGGTGAAAATTCAACCAGACCAAAGTGCATGATGGTGTGTGCTCCCTGCATTGGCTATTTAAGCCCCACGCTCACCGTAAAGGACTTTGGGGTGACACTGTCGGGTGTCATTGTGGTTGGGGCTCTTGGATAAATTTGATGCTTGACCACACAATGATTCTCTAGTCCAACTAAGCAGGTGGATTTCATAGTCACTCTGCGATTAGAGGTGAATAGCTGCTGTTGGTGGGGAAGAACAGGTGGAAACCCGAGTACAAGGGTCCACTTTCATCCTGGACTTAGTGGTTGTGACACTTCCTCAGGTGAAGGATGGCTTCCCGCTCCTTACAGGCAGGCTGTGGTCCAGGCACATGTGATTGATTCATGACTATCAGCTTCCACGGATGTGTTTTGTGTTTTTGTGTATGCATGATGGATGGGCTCCTTTGCTTGTTTCACATTAACAGTAAGATGAAGCAACAGTTTAACAGTTTTGAGGCCATTGGATTAGAAGAGCCTGTCACATAACACTGAAAAGGAAAACCCAATTGATTGCCTGGAAAGAGGGGAAAAACTCAAGAGGATGGAAGGCAATGAAGACTTTTCCATATGGCTGGCTATAGGATAGAACAAAAGAAGTCATAATCCAGAACAAACAAATTGAACTACAAGGAAGAAGCCTTGTATCAAGTAGCAAAAGTAAATGAAGCAAGGGTAGCCTTGTGGAACAAAACACTATGAAGGAGATCAATATTAGTACCCAAAACTTTCCCAAACCCATATTAATAGCCTTATGGTTGCGGGAGTATTCGCAAGTCTTGGAAGGAGGAGTTGCCTTCTTGCACAAATTTTTTGATGTATTTGCTTGGACTTGCAAGGATATATGAGTATTAGGGGGATCTAGTTATGCATACTAACTTGTTGACTCTTTGAGGCAATGCCAATATGGGACAATGCTAAATGTGAAGTATGTGAAGGTTGGAAAAAAGGATGCCAATGCTCGTTGAACTCTCAAAGTGGCTCTCTTCCATGGTGATCACTCCCCAAGAGGCACAAAAACAAGATTAGACCATGAGTCCATGTTCAAACCATTAATAAGGCAACAATCCCTGATGACTTCCCAATGACATGCTTTATAGAACTTCATGGATGGGTTCAATTGCTATAATGAAGTGACTAGGCATCCCAAGCATAGTGATAAGGTTGCCTTAATCACTCCCTGGGATACATATATCTTTACAAAAAAAGCCTTTGGATTGTGCAATGTCCTTGCACTTTTTAACCACAGTGTCTATTTGATTTTCAACATATTGCATCGAAAGTCACTTGGAAATTTCACGTATGATTTTTTGACATTCTTTGGAGCAATGTATTCCAGCTTGCTGAGAATTTCAGAGATCACTTGGCCCAATCGGCTCAAGTATTTATTAGTGTCATGAAACAGAAGTGAGATTTTCTTGGGTCACGCAAGGATACTACTAGGCCATGGGGTCATTGGCTACGAGGATAAAGATCATAGCCACATTACAAATGCCCCTCCAGTCAATGCGAAGGAACTACAAAGCTTTCTAGGGCACTTAAGATACCATCGTGAATTCATCAAGATGTGTGCTGATGTAGCTTGACCCTTGACTTTATGACAAGGAAGTTCCCTTCAAATGGAATATGGAAGAAGATAGAGCACTCTACCACCTAAAAAATTTCTCTTGTTTGTACCCATCCTAATCACACTTTTGGGAAGTATGATTCCATGTGCATGTGGATGCTAGCTTTTGGATACTAGCTTGCATGAAGTAGGTGCAACTCTCATTGAGCCTAGCAAAGAGCATAAGTTGGACACACTAGTGCACCATGCTAGAAGCTCCTAACCAAAGCCCACTAGAATTACAACACTATTGAGCGTGAGGCCTTGGTGAGACCTAGGTGTTAGGATCTGTATGGAGGGGGCTTTCATGATTTTAAGAGTTTGACTTCGAAGCAGTGCAATACCTAGGCATGGTTGTTACTAATGGGAAATGAAAAGTGGAGAGACTCAAAAGTGAGTAGACCAAGAAATGAATAAACTCAAACTCACATGGATTAGAAATGAGCTTGCCAAGAGCATGAAGTAGACTACAAACTTCTAACCAAATACAAAGTGGGAAGAGTTGGATGAGGCTCTTCAAAGTACATCATATGAGGGATAATTCCCCTCGAAGGAGACTGAATACAATGGTAGAAGCAAATGATGGTACCCAAATACAATGAGATACAACTAAAATAATATGAAATGGACTGTCTCTTGGATACAAAATGGAGATGCACTCATGCGAATACAAATGGAAATGAAGTAGAACTCATGTCATCAATAGTTGGAGCACGTTCAACCTTTCGATTAATGCTCTCTAGCTCCTTATGGAGCATATGATATATATCTTCTTGCTTGTTTCCGATAGTCGTAATCTCTTCTTTGTTTCTCCATGGTGCTCTCGAATATAGTAGGAGATATCTGTATGGCATGTCCACGAAACAAGATTATAGTATACATTGTACAATGTATGAAGATGAGAATGAAATTTGAAAATTTTTGCATGTTTGGGACTATCTGTTTTACTTTTCAACTCATGAGCAAGTTTCAAATTGGCCTTGCAAAAGACCAATCTCTCTTACAGTTGAAAACTTAGCCTATTCCCTAGTTTCGTGTGAATAATGAAATACGCACTACAATTGCGTCCACAAGCACTAGATGCATCCTTATATACAAAGGAATAATCAATCAATTAATATGGATGGATGATGACACAATGTTTGAAACTTTCATGTCAATACCAAATGAATAGTGGAGGATCTCAATGATTAAATTGAAAACATACATGAGATAAAATTCGCGATGCAAAAAAGGAGTCATAGATGGGTGGCCATAACCATAGTGTTTCCACCACTCCAATGGTTTGGATGTCACTTCTTTGCACATAGACGTACTACGTGCATATGCAATACCAATGTTCCCCATGTAGCTTGTAAACTCCCCATAAACACGTATGTGCTTTTCTTAAGACAACACACATTGCATATACTCATCCTTCATCTGTCAAAGTGAAACCTCTGTATTAAGATGGACTCTTGAAGTATGGATACAAGAGTGCCACAAACCCGTGTATGGTCCTAGAGAAAAAGGTCCACGTGTAATCCACGAACCATAATATATTGTCCTTCCTATAAGGTGTAATAGAAATAAATCACTTGCAAGTGTATGATACATATTTAAAAGCAAAGTACAAATCCATAAATATAAATATAGAAATAGCTACTAGCATTCGACATTGATATACATACCTCCGGTCACAATGTCGTAGATCATGCAATGACTTGTCTCATTTGCATATAGAAAGTGACAAACAAGCTCGAGTGTGGAACCTTCCTTGTCCACTATCCGCAGAAGTATATGAATGCTCCTCAATGATGACAAAATGCATCCAATCTCTATCCAAAAGTCCTAATCGAGCACTTTCCTTTGCACATAGTCTAAGTCCTCATCGAGCACTTCCGTGTGCAGTCTTTGTCTAAGCCTATGGTAATGATGTCCATCTCCTATCTACAATAGTCACATGCAAAGCATCCATGAATTATTTGTTGATATATTTAGGTAGTGATGTGTGTGAACACTCTAGGACCGCCGGGGCACTTTTTTCCCTTTTTAGGAGTTTTTGTTTCCCCGGTTTGTATATACGCCTATTGCCCTTATGGGCTACTTATCTTGTACATTCTCTAGTAATACATTCTGTATTGTGTGTTGTGCTCCAAGCTTCTTCTTCTTCCTTGTGCTGTTCTCTCTTCTGTTGCAGGAAGATCATTCCAGGCAAAACAGGTCCATTATGCATGTTGCAGATCAAGCTTTCCTAGCTAGCCAGAAGGGCAAAGGAAAATGGAGCTCTTCTACTAGTAAGCAAAAAATGCTGCACATTCGAAGAACAAAGATAAAGATGAGAAAAAACCAGAAAAGCAGAAATTGTTTTGCAAGTATTGTAAAGGGAATGATCATATCATAAAGAACTATCCAAAATGGGAAGCTAAAGAGGCAAAGAAGAAAGAGGTTGGAATGGTTGTTGCAGAAGCCTCTACACCAAAAACGGAGTATGTTAATCTTGTGCAGGAAGAAGAATGGGCGTTTACTACTGTTTGTAGTTTTGACCTATCTTCTCATGAGCAGTGCATGTCTGCACTAGACTCAGATGTTTGGTACTTTGACATTGGGGCGATCAAACATATTACCTCGCAGCGTAGTTTTTTTTTTCCTCTTCACTCGAGCCTGTCCCTACAAGAAATATTGTTACATGCGCCAACAACTCCTCTTATCCTGTTATGGGAGTTGGAAAGATCATTTTGACTACTATTGATTGTAGTTCTTTCACTTTGTCAGATGCTTTGTTTGTGCCAGGGATCAAGAAAAATCTGTTATCAGTTTTTGCATTAGCCAAGATTGGCTTGGTTGTGAAATTTGTTGATGACAGGTGTACAATTCATGATCTATCAAATGGCGGCGTGATTATTGCTTCTAGCATTCTATGTCGTTGGCTCTATAATCTCATAGACTATGAAAGATCTATAAATGATTTTGCATGTGCAGTACATGATTCTCAGGCTATGTCAGATGCAAAGCTTTGGCATGCACGCTTTGTTCGTTTGAATTTTGCTAGTTTTCTATGCGTGCAGAAATCTGAAATGGTGTTCTCTTTGCCCAAACTTGAGGCATTTGGAAAACATGTTTGTGAAGGCTGTATTTTGGGCAAAACGCAGCGTTCTTCCTTTCCAAAAGATGGTTCAGTTCGGGCTACTCAGAAATTGCAGCTTGTACATAGTGATGTCTGTGGTCCTATGCAGACACCTGCTTTTGGGAATTATCTTTACTTCGTGACTTTCATCGATGATTTTTCCAGGCATGCATGGGTATATCCATTGAAGGCAAAGTCCGAAGTATTCATGTGCTTCAAACAGTTTTTGGTTTTGGCTGAAAATCTGTCAGCATGTAAAATGGGCACCCTTCGTTCTGATCGAGGGGGGGAATATATGTCTTCTGATTTTAATGCATTTCTGGCTAAACGTGGGATAAAACACCAGTGTACAGTGCCGTATACACCTCAACAGAATGGAGTTGCTGAACGAAAGAACATGTCACTCATGGAGATGGCGAGGTGTATGGTCAAGAGTCAAGCTTTACCACATAGTTTCTGGCTTGAGGATGTCATGTGTGAAGCATATGTACTTAACAGGTGTCCACTAAAGCGCTGCAATCTATCACTCCATATGAGGCTTTGCATGATCGCAAACCATCCATTGCACATCTGCGTGTTTTTGGTTGTTTGGCATATGCATTAGTGCCTGAACAACATCGCAGAAAATTGGATGATAAAGCAGTAAAATGTATTTTTGTTGGGTACAGTTATGAAAGTAACGGCTATCGTTTGAATCATCCACAGACTAAACACATTCTGGTTAGCCGTGATGTTGTTTTTGTGGAAGATGCTATTCAGCCATTGCTTTCATGTACTAAGGAGACATTTATTAGCTCCAAAGACATGTATGATACTTTGCTGCCTCTTTTTACAAATGGACAGTCTAGTGCTCTAGTCTAGTGCTCTAGTCTAGTGCTCTAGTCTAGTGCTCTAGTGCTTGTCCTAATGAGGCAACTTCTCAGCCTTTGGAGGTTTCATGTTATGATGCAGATCATCCCATTTCTGATGCAGATTTACATGATGCACTTGTTGCTGAGAGAGCTGATATTGAGGAGGCAAAAACTATGCCAAAATGGTTGGTGCAGACTTTGCGTGATAGCAAATTAGATGCACCTCTGTCATATCGCACTCGATTAGGCTCTCATAGTGCCTCTTTTGCATCAGATTGCTATGCTATGGCTGCATCTAGTCTTTGTGATGAGATTTAGCGTGTTTCATTTGATGAAGCACAAAATGTAGGAACTTGGATGGCTGCTATGCAATCCGAATATGATGCTATAATGAAGAATGGTACTTGGTCTTTATGTGACTTGCCTCCCGGCAAGAAGGCCATTGGCACTAAGTGGGTATACAACATGAAGCGTAAACCCGATGGTACAGTTGACAGGTATAAGGCTAGGCTTGTTGCAAAGGGTTATGCGCAGGAAAGAGGCATTGATTTTGATGAAACCTTTGCACCTACATGCCGTATGACTACTTTTCGGAGCATCTGTGCACTTGCAGCTCATCATGGTTGGAATGTACATCAGTTGGACATTAAAACTGCATTTCTGAGCATGAAGAAGTGTATGTTTTTCAGCCCCGTGGCTTTGTGCAGAAAGGGAATGAAAACCAAGTGTGCAGGTTAAAGAAGGCATTATATGGTTTAAAGCAAGCACCAAGTGCTTGGTATGAGAAGATACATGCC